>CM076577.1:987279621-987483482 GCA_034641835.2 Pinus albicaulis | reverse complement strand
GGAAGGTGAAATTGTTGGCTAACACAGAGATATCAATCTTGGTGGAGCTATAAATCGAGCTATCTTCAGGGACGAACAATTCCCCTTCCATGTTGTTGCTCAGGAAGGGGTAGCGATTTACGATTTATTGCGAGATAAAGTTTCCATCACGACGCCCAGGACCATTACTCCTGAGCATATTTGGGAGACATCCCCTGGGCATTTTTTGATGGTGCCTTTGATCCTGAGAATGTCTGTGGAGCTGGATTAGTTATTCATCTAAATCAGGATGAGAGGTTGGAGGCTTCCATTGGCATTGGCTAGGGTTCCAATAACTATGCCGAGATAAAAATACTACACCTCCTCCTTTGCTGGCTTACACACTTCGATTTAAAGTCAGTCCAGATTTTTGGGGACTCGCTCAACATTATCAAATGGTTCAACAAGGAATATATTTGTTCAAATTATATTTTAAGTCTTATTCTTGAGGATTTGTGGTCTCTGAAGAGTCATTTTACTTATATTGATTTATGTCACATTTACAAGGAAAAAAATGTCGCAGGAGACTTCCTTTCCAAGGAGGGTTTACAACAAGATCCAAGAAGCTGGAGAACTCGTAATAGGGCCAGAAGACTCTATGGCTTCAGACCATCCTCCTTTTGTCTATATTTCTTCATATAACTTCTATTTTAGTTTTTCAGTAGCAATTGTATGTTTTTAATTTAATTTTCTAAAATACACATTACATTCTACTTAGTATTTTATAAACTCATATGCAAAATCAACTTCGAAACTGTTTATACTACATTCACTCCACACAGCTACTCCTGTTTGGGCGGCTTTTCTCCTCATAAGAGGAGGCCCGGGAACGTGCTCTGGAGAATGTCTTTATGTGCCGATAGTAATTTGGTGGTTTTCCCTTATGTTTGAGAAGGTTATGATCTATCTCATTATACTAAATATGATGGGGTTTTTGGAGATGCGCTGATTATTCGGCTGATATTTTGGAGAGCATAGACTCTTACCAATAAATGCCTAAATGCATTTACACAATGAACTTTTTATAATATAAATAGTTCAATTTTCTCCTTAGAAAAAAAATACATATCTATATTATAATTAATTGGTTTCTAACCTTATTTTATGATATAAATCATTTAATAAAAAAAATTAATGGTTAAGATAAACATGACTTTAATATAAACATTAAAAATAACTTACTATCAAACAAACTTACCAATAAAACCTAATATTATTATCAACCCTACTCCCAGAAAACCTAATATTATTATGATATGGACGGCATGTAGAGGCAGCCATTTTCACGGTCTAACAACATTGTAAAAGGACATTCAAGCATTAAAAACTGAAAATAGGATTATTTTCACGAATTCCTATCATCATGGAAAGCCTTTAGCAGCATTCACATGTCAAAGGACATTCCAGCATTAAAAACTGAAAATAGGATTATTTTCACGAATTCCTATCATCATTGAAAGCCTTTAGCAGCATTCAAATGTCACAGAATCATTTTCAAAGACCAAAAGAGACGAAACTTTTAAGAAATTTCTCGTTGGTAGCATCAGATCGATTTTGATTACCATTCAAAGCAGTATACAGAAATATTGCTAGTTTTAAAACACAATTCTATTGCTTCTCGTGCTCCACGAGTTACTCCATGGTGTCTCATCAGCTGGCCGTGGTCAATTTTTTAATCCATTTGCATTCTGAACGATCAACATTTGTGCAAATACAAAATAAAACATTTGAACAACAATCTACCCGAATACAAAATACAACATTTGAAATGGATTTGCAAGAAATTAGAAACCCTAAAAAGATCAAGCATTTTCCTCTCCGGCATCAAGCGATTTGAAAACTTCCTTGACATTTTCCTCTCCGGCGGACTCCACACAAATTTTCAATAACGGCTTCCCATAAATGCAGCATGTCGATTTGGTCCGCTCGAGCCTCAACAGCTTCATACCTTCCTTTGCAAATTTCTTCACCTGGGACTGGCGGATGAAGTTATATAATCCGATACATCTGAATCGATCCAAGGTGAATCTAGCCATGTTTCACAAATAATCTTTAATATATTAAAGAGAGGCTCATACTCAAGAAACTGAAATATTATTAGAAAACTTTTCATATTATCATTATCACATATTAGATGAGAATATTCTCCTTATTTTCAAATTACAACTATTCATTTTATTGAAAATATATCATTTTGGAGCCCAATCTTCCTTGTACAGTAGCTCTACACTTTTGTTGATAGTCGCAGCTGCTCATTGATTTGACAACGTGTGGGTGGCTTCACAAATACAAATGCGTTATGGCTCCCTTGGGTCTCTAGATGGTAGAAACAAGCTAAGACTCTCCTGTAACTTCTCCCCTTTCGAGACTTGACAACTGCGTAGATCTACAAATCTTCAGGCTGGATGGATTGAGCTTCACACTTACAGATGCATTATGGCTCTATTGGGTTTCTAAATGGTAGAAACAAGCTAAGACTCTCCCTTGACTTCTCCCTTTCAGCTTGAGTAAATCTACAAATCTTCAAGCTTGATAGATTGAGCTAGTACTCTCATAACATTAGATCTACAAATCTTCAGGCTCGATGGATTGAGCTAGTACTCTCATGATGGATTGAGCTAGAGATCAAAACACCTTAAAAATACAACAAAAGAAAACCTAATATGCCACATAGAAATTGTTTGATCTTTAGAGCTCTTCTAATATTAGAAAGCTATTTTGCCACACCAAGACTACTTGATTGACCAAATATTGACAACTAGTTTGATATTGTCAAACATCTAGATCATTCGAAACCACTACGTGTGCCCTACACTGTATAGAACTATATAGAAGCTAGAAGAGGAAGTCAAGAATTACATCTGTGAACTACACTACCTAGAACTACATGGAAGCTAGAAGAGGAAGTCAAGAATTATATTTAACAAATTTCTCAAGAATTATATTTAATAAATTTCGTTAACCTTATCGTCTATACTATTGTACCATTTCTTGAATTTCATAATAAAGAATGTTCTACTAGTAGATAAGGATTCATGTCACTGACAACACTGCAACAAATGATGTTACTAAACTGTCCACATTGAAATGAGATTTAGTAAGTTGTCTTCTACTTTTTGAGGTTTTGGGTTTCTATCTCGTAAAAGAAAGAAGTTTTAGTCAATTTTTTTAGTCAATTTTTATATTTAATTGTTTAAAATTATTTTTTTAAATGTATATATAAATTCAATATCCTATAATTAATGAAATATTTAGATTATACAAATTTATAAATCAAACATTTCAACAAATCCCTATATAATTTTAAATAAATTTAAAAAAAAAAAAACTTTCTTCATTACAACTTATAATTATATCACCTATCAACTAGAATTTCAGATACAAAACCTAATCCTCATTTTATATTCAGAATACAACTTATGAATATATCACCTATCAACCAGAATTTCAGGTGGAAGTTCTGATCCTTTTACAGTCGATCTCATAAATGAACTTTTCTGGACTGCATTAAATAACATATACAAATCCATAGTCTAAACCCTAAGGGGATCTCTAATTTGGACATTAAGATGCACTCAAAATTCAACCTGAAATAATTGGGTGGCTTTCATGAAGATATCAATATATCTTGTAGTAGAAATGTCAAGGTTGCTACACATTACTTATACCATATTACTTATACCGGCCATATTGTGATTGTGGTAATAAAAATATTGAATTAAAATATGTTACTTATATTAACGACATTGTGATAGTGTTAATAGAATTATTAGATTAAAACATATTACTTATATCAACTACATTATGATCGTGCTAATAAAAATATGACAATAATTACCAAAATATGATAATAATTAAAAAAATTAAAAAAATATCAATAATTTAAAAAAAAAAACCTAGCACTATTTTAACTCAAACACCAGATTAATATATAATATACTTTATTTTTGCAATCAAAAAATAAAAACCTACTTTTAAACCATAATTCCGTAAAACTCAAAGTCATAAAAGTATCACAATAAAACCAGAGCGATGATTTTCTTATCCCAATTCTACATGTGGGAAATGTGGTTACATGACTGCAAAGTGTTAGGAAAAAGACCATGCATAATTAAACTCTGCTGTCTAATAGAAATTAAATCAGTGTTTTACCCTTTCCCACCATGGTTACGATTCATTCTGCCACTTACCGTTTCACATAATTACGATTCATTTTTCCAATTCGAGGTATCCCGCCATCTCACGCAACCGGAGTGGTCCCTTACATCACAACCGTTGAGCCACAAAACTTTTTACCGTTGATCAACGGTTTTCAGATGAGTATTAGTATAAAATGATTAAAATAAAGAAACGATTCCATATATTTGTTCGACGGCAAAATTTGAGGAGATGGCGATGGAACGACAAATTTGGCGATCCTTCCCGCGACAGTTGGTGAGGACTAACATTCACATGGAAGCGAGGATTTGGCAAAACCTCCCACAGGATTTGCTTTATAAGATTTTCTCCATGTTCCCCATGCGTGTCCTTGCCAAAATGAGGATTCTTTCCCCAGAATGGAATGAATTGCTAGCTTCCCTCGATGCCCTGCAGAGAATTGATTTAAATTTGTCGTTCCACTCCTTCCCAGGATTTTTGGTTCAGCTGGAGTGGGTCAGGCAACGCACTGTGGGAACTTGGGTTATAGAATATTTAGGAGGCGATAGTTCAGACATTAACATTTACACACCTCCTTTGCCTGCTGACGTCGTCATTTTGGTTACCTGCCGGAATATCTACTGTTCTCACAGAAGAGGAGATAGATTGGATCTTTGCATTGGAAATTTAGGTACTGGGTCTCGTAGACGCCTGCCTCGTCCTCAGCTTCTCCGATGGAACTTCATTGCTATGGATTTTGATGCTACCAGGAGGCGCTGCACTGTTCTACTCGGGCTAAACAACATTAGTTGGGGACAAGAACCTCACAATAGTATTGTGATCGAGATTTATAATTCAGAATTAAATGCATGGACTATGGTAGCCATGACAGTCCCGCAGGAAATTTGGCCTACTGGAAAGGGTATCTGTTCTAATGGAAAATTTTACTGGATTACCTTTGGGTTTGGCGTCAGTCGCATGATAGCATTCAGTATTGCAGAGAGACGTTGGGCAGAAATTAGATTGCCTCATGTTTGCTCATGTAAAGCTCTACCCAAACGTCTCGAATTAGGTGGTTCTGATGGGTAGGTGGTGTTAATAGTTTGTACTCATGGTTGTATCTGTACTCGCATGTGGATGTTCAAGGAAGGCCCAGGAGCTCCCCAATGGTGTGAACCGAATCCGATCTGGACGCCAGAATTCTCTCACTTTTACATTGAGGGAGCAAACCGCAGTGGATGGACGATGATATTCGATTGGGAACTGCAAATAACAATCTGCAATCCAAAGCGAAGATTAACAAGGCGCAACATATTTCCCTCTCTCAGAGGCTTGCCATTTCCCTCTCGAATTTTTGTGTCAGACTATGAATCCAACAATCTTTATTGGCCATAGACAGCCATCTTGGAATTACATAATTTAATTGATAATGAGTCAGACAGGTATTCAGCCCTAAGTTTGTTACGTTGTTTATAAATTTGGGCGGTTCTCATCATTTTGTATTGAACTGTTTCTAGATTTAGTGGTTCCAATTGTTTACGTTGTTTATAAATCTGGCTGGCTCTGATAATTTTGTATTAAACTGTCTCTACATTCGGCTGGTTCCAATCACATAAAATTATAAATAATTTGAATGTTCCAGCTAATCAGTATGATTCATTTTTAATATTTTTATTTTTATTTTTTCATAATAAATTAATAATATAATCCTACTGAATTTCAGCTATTTTTTATTTTAAATTTATTTAAAATTGAAAAAGAAATAGTAAAATTTGTATAATTAGATTACCTCATTTATAAAATCTAAATATTAAATTTGAAATTGGAAAATAAATAATGAAATTTATATAATTAGATTACATAATTTGTAAAATCCAGGTATTTCAACCATAATTACCAAATACTTTCTTATTAGAGAAAAAACTACGAAAATTCGAGAGTTCGATTCCAATAATTCGTTAAAAAATCGTGGTAGCCTTGTTTGGATAAATGAAAACTGATGGTTTATAATTTAGGAAACGGATTTGTTAATTTGCTGAGACTTTTAAACAAAAATAGAAAGAAATGACATCTGGATAGTAGATTTAATGGAAACTAATGCTGAGTTGAGAAATTTTGCTAGTCTTTAATTTCAGCGTGACGTTTAATGGTTTAAAAAGCTTAGAAAACAAGGAAAGAACAAATCAATTTTATATAAATTAATTATTATATTTATATATATATATTTATGTTAAGAGAAATTTTATAAAAATAAGTTTTGAAAATTCAATTTTTAAATATTTATTGTTTATAAAATAATTTTAAGTAAAATCTGAAAATAAAGAAAAATATAATTTGAGTTTTGAATTTTAATTACTAAACTATTTTAGATTGGATTTAATTTGAGTTTTGAATATTTAAGTTTTAATTATATATCAGTTATTAAAAGATTTTAGATAAGATAAAATTTTATCACAAAAAGATTTAGTTTAGAGTTTTAAAAAGAATAGATATTTTAAAAATAACATGTAAGTGTAGCTGTGATTAGTAAATTATAGTTTTAAAAATATTTATATTGAATTTCAAAATAAATAAAAAGAAAATAAACACACAATATTAATGTTATATATATATATATGTATGTTTAAGATGTATACTATCAATTTTTTTAAAATTGAAATTTATAATATTGAATTAGGATTTCACATTCAAACTTAATAACCATAATTTCAGCTGATCTGAAAACTATTATGAACTTGCACCCAAAATAAAGCATATTCACGAAATTTCTGCTTATAAAACTAAAATATAAAATTGTAAAATCGACCCTTTTTTAATTATAGTAATTTTTAACGATTATAATTAAAATGTAAAATTTATTTTCTGAGGTGTTCAGAGATGAAGTGGAATGAAAGCGTCGCTGTCCTTGGAAAAACTCTTTGCAAGACGTAACTGGGCTGTCACGTATGGCCGCAAGCAATACGCGAATGTGTAAAAACGTAGTTTCCATATCGAACGGGTTTCCACTGCCATTCTAAATAAAATATTAGATACTAATATGATTAATTTAAATTTTATATTTATTAAATATTTGAAAATTTTAAAACAATTAAGATGTAATATTTTTTATATAATGTTGTACATTAAAGTTAAATTAATATTGTACATTAAAATTATAGTATATATGAGTTAAAAGCTTTATACTAAAAATAAAAATTTCTCTAATATATTGATATGTTAATATCGTAAGTTTTATATAAAAATTTAATATTATATGACTTTTATTTGGATAAATAAATGAGACAGTTTTTTAGTTATATATATATATATATTATAAAATTTATGTTTAGTATTTTATTAAGCAAAGAATCTCGTAGTATTTTACTAATATTATTAGACATAATTGGTCTTGTACCTTAGCTCACTTTCATCATAGGAAATTGAGGAAGCCAACGACATGCTAAGAATCTCAACCACGATGATGAATGAAATTAAGAGTTGACCCGAGCTCTTTCCAGGTAAGTTATGTTTAATATTATCTGTTTAATTAATTAATAATTTTTTTTTCCCTAATATCTTTTTAGGTTTCTTTTATTTATTATTTTAATTAAAAAAAAAAATATTTTAATTAATTAATTTACTTTTAACTAACTAACAAACTTTCTAATGGCTAGTTGTTAACATCTAGTCTTAAGGGCCAGTTCTTTTTTTTTTTTGTAAATCTGTCTACTTCTATATTAGTACAAAAATATGTTACAAAGAGGCAGAGGCCTCACAAAGCTAGCCCAGAGAAGAGGCATTCATATCATAAGACCACAGCTGTTGACTATCAGAGATGAACCTTGAAGACCAGGACCTTGTCCTACTTCCTAAACAGCTGATTCTGAAAAACAAAATGATGATTGGAGTACGAGACTCTCCACAACAAGTAAGACCGAGACAGACATAGTCCATGACAAAAATTACAAGCATACAGAACGATGCTCTGAAACATTGTCTTGAGCATGAAAGCATGGATAGCAGTGCTTGGGGAGCAGCTATTCGACGAAGGAGAATTGCACTATAAAGCCTGCAAAAACTGTGAAGAAGAAGGGAGAAGAACCCCTTCTGAGTACCTGATTGCAAAAACTGAAGAGCGAGAGCCATTTAAGCGTCGTTGGTGGGCGATGGCGCTTCTTCCACCACAGGGCAAGCATACGGACTGAATTCAGCATCTGCAGGGGGCGAAGGAGCTTGACCTGAAGAAGCGCAAGGCCTGGCTTGCGGGAGCTCGGGCTGAGAGGCCGAAATACCCTGAAAACTTTGCAGACTGACCCCCGGGGGGCAAAACAGTATTTCATCTTCAGATTCCTGAACAATGCCGGAGGGAGCCGAAGGCGGAACTTGGGCTGTCGGGTTGATCCTGAATTTGATGGAAACCGAAGCAATGAAATCATGGTGGTTGAAGGAACAGGGATAATTGAAGCGAGCTGAATGGAAGTGCTCAGAGGAGGTGAGGCGAACATGAGCTGCAGAGGTAGAAGGGCGTCTGCCACGCCCACGACCTCGACTTCTGCTGGGTGCCGCGGTTCGACCAACCTCTGTATCAGAAGAATCCGACGAGGTGGCAGAGGAGGGAAACGCAGGAGGCATATTAACCTGCCCACGAGAAGAACCTCTCCTGCTCGACATTCTTGGCCTCAGACGAGGCATATTGAAATTGATAGGATAATCTGGCCGAGAAATCAAATAAGGAATGGAGAGCGAGCTCTGAGACTGATTTAAACCAACAGAAGTGCCGCTGAAATTACAGAACTGACCAAAAGAAACGTGTAAACCTTTCGAGAGCTCAATGCAGCAGCTTAAACGACACCTCTTGCCATTGCTGGTGTGCAACCATGGTTCGGATTCAACCTGAGAACAACTGGAACTCAACGGAGAGACACACAGCACCGAAGGAATAGGCGCCAATGCGGAGGAAAGGTCGAGATATCGAGGCGGAAGGAGCTGCATTAATGCAGCATTTACTGTGTAGGCTGGCATATATGAAGTGAGCTCGGAGCGCGAAGGGGTGGCGGTGGTGGTAGACCACGTGCCCACCCGCCCCCTTGTCAGCGAATTATATCTCATCCCGTACACCCGCATCCGGAATCGAAAGATCATGTTGCACCAAGAGTGTGCAGTCTCGTTGGAGTTGTGGATCATTAGAATTGTTTAATGGACCCGAATAGAAGGGGATCTGCTGATTAGCTCCTTGGTTAGCCAATCTGTCTGCAACCTTGTTTGCAGTTCGTTTGACATGTCTGAAATTGATGCTTCTCGGAGTTTTGAGCCATTCCTCAATCTGTTCTAATCTGCTAAGTAACCTCCAACTTGAAGCGATCTTGGCAGCTGAGGTTCCAGATTGCATTCTGATTGCTGCTTCTATTAAAATTTGAGAGTCCCCCTCTATATCCAAAGGGAAGAAATTCTCCTTTACAGCAGTGCTTAAACCTATCCATAAGCCTTCCATTTCTACTTCGTTATTAGAGGCTCTGCCTAGGGATCCATGGTAAATATGCACAGGAGAGCCCTCTGAGTCCCTGAAGATACCCCCATAGCCAGCAGGACCCGGGTTACCTTTGGCCGCCCCATCGAAATTTAGTTTGAAAGAGGGCGGGGAAGGAGGCGACCAACTGAGAGGAGAATCCTTATTGAAGAGAATGGGACTGCCTTGAGCTACAGAGGAAATGTTTAAGTTCCAATTTAGCATGATAAGACGCTCCTGGGGGGAAGAAGGCATGTCCGATTCCTGCCATTTCCTTAAAGCCAGAGTTTCCTGAAGGTACTGTTTGAGTTGATTCCAAAGGGTGTCGAGCAGAGAACTGTGATTCCTGAAGATCCTGCTATTGCGTTCCTTCCAAAGAATCCAGTAGATGAATCCTGGAAGGAGCTTCCAAAGAGTGTTGAGGAATAGACATTGGAATGGATTGTTGGGCCAATTCCTAATGGTGTTGACTATATCTCCCACTCGACGACCAGATCTTCTGTTGCATTGCGCCATTCTTTCCCAGAGATTATTCGCTAGGGGGCAAGAGTCCAAAAGATGAGTGATGGTTTCTGCCTGAAGATTGCAATTCGGACACCTTGATGGGCCAATGAATCCTCTTTTTTGCAAATTGTCCCAAGTAAGGATGCGATGTTTACTAAGAAACCAGAGAAAAATAGATACTTTAGGCCATATGAGAGGTTGCCATATCTGGTCCCATATCTGATCTTTGAAGGGTTGTTCTGGTTGATAGAGAAGGCGATAGGCTTCCTTGGTGGTAAACATACCTCTTGGGGTGTGTCCCCATCTGATTTTGTCCATTTGATCAGAGAGTCTTATTTTCCTGAGATTGAGTTCTTGGTCCAGATCATTGTATGTTTCCTCCTGCCAATTGTCTTGCCAGGATTCTGCAGGACGCCACATGTTGAATCCTTGAGAGTGCTGCTGCTGCCAAAATTGTTGAACGTGAATTTGACCCGTCTCTTGCATAAAGGCCTGCCATTTAGGTTTGTGAAAGAGAGAGGCAAGTTTGGGGGATTGTTGCCATGAATCCTCCCAGAATCTTGCCAAAGATCCTAAGTGTATTTCCCAGAAACTGTGTGCCTGTATGAAAGAGCTATGTTGCTTGGCAGCGTTCCAAATTAGTGAGCCTGGAGTGTTAGAGCTGAAGCGAATGAGAGCTTCCTTAGGACTACCTGCAGCATATTTGGCATGCCAAAGGCGCGCCCATGGGGTATGTGGTTTGGAGATCCAATTCCACCAAATCCTTGCTCCCATGGTGTTGTTGCTGTGTAGGGGATCTCACAGCCCCAAACCTCCCGCTGTCTTTGAACGACAGACTTCGGTCCATTTTACAAGTGCCCATTTCTTGTTAAGTCCAGAAGATCCCCATAGAAAGCCCCTTTGAAGATTACGAATTTTTTTTTAGCACCCATTGAGGGGCAGCCAGAATGGAAAATAAGTATAAGGTCAAAGCTTGTAACACAGATTTTATAAGGATAAGCCTGCTTGCTATATTGAGAGAGCGATAGGTCCATAAGGATAACCTATGTTCCAATTTATCAAGGAGAGAGCGCCATGAAGCATGTTTGACTGCAAAGACTATGAGGGGGGCTCCAAGATATTTCGAAGGAAGCGACGAAATGGGAAAACCGAGGATTCTGGCAATGTTCTTCTGCGTTAATGAGGGAGTGTTGAAGAAAAAAAGCTGAGACTTGGAGGCATTGATAGTAGTACCAGAAGCTTCTGAAAAAAGATCAAGCAGGGTCTTGAAAGCAGAGGCTTCATGAACCGAAGGATGACCAAAGAGCATGGTATCGTCAACAAACTGTTGATGTGAGGTAGGAGATTGACCATGAAGCGTGAGACCTTTGAGAGTATGGGAAGAGATGGCTGCATGTAGAAGACGACCAAGACCTTCCGCCATAAGGAAAAAGAGGAACGGGGAGAGGGGGTCTCCTTGTCGGATACCTCTAGTGGGACGGAAGGGAGTGGAAGGGGAACCGTTGAGAAGGATGGAGAAACTGGGAGAGGTGATAAGCTTCATTATCCAACGAGTCCACGTGGCACTGAAGCCAAAAGCTAACAGAACTTGGTTGATATAATCCCAGCTGAGCTTGTCGAAAGCCTTTGAGAGATCAAGTTTGAGAATCATACCTGATTTTTTTAGCGCCTTGAGAGAGTGGATCACTTCATGGGAGAGAATGATCCCGTCCAGAATTTTTCGACCTTCTACATACCTTGTCTGTTCTGGCGAGATGAGGCCAGGAAGGAGAGGCTTCAACCTGTTGGCTAGAACCTTGGAAATGAGCTTGTAGATTACATTACACAGCGCGATAGGTCTGAACTTATCCAGAGTGTTTGCTTCATCCGTTTTAGGAACTAGTGCTATGAAAGTGGAGTTTAAGGAGGGAAGGATCCAATGCATCTTCCTAGATTCGTCCACGATCTCCCAAAATTCAGATTTGATGATGTCCCAGAAATTATGAAAGAAATTGGCAGTAAAGCCATCAGGACCAGGGGCTTTACCATCCTGAAGTTGAGCCATAGCCTCGTCCACTTCTTGTTTAGTTATAGGCTGTAATAATTTACTATTCTGATCCTCAGTGATTATCTTAGGAATATGCTGCGTAATGGATCGAATGGCTTGAGTTCTGCATCCTGGAGGCTCCTGTAGGGTGTTCTGAAAGTAGTCTTTGAGTTCTTTCTCTATTTCCTCATGCTGCTCCAGGCGTTCTCCTTGTGAATTGTTGATGAAGGCTATGTTATTGTGCATACGCCTTTGAATGGTATATCTATGGAAGAATTTAGTGTTATTTTCCCCCTCCTTTAGCCATTTAATTCTTGATTTTTGCCTCCACAAAATTTCCTCTTGTAGTCTCCTTGCTTCAATCTTATCTGCGAGTGCCTGCTCTTGATTAGCGAATTCCTCCATTCTGCCTTCAATAATTATGCATTGTTGCAATGTTTTCATTTGCTGCTCCAACATTTTCTGTTGTTCAAAGATATTACCAAACTGATGGCGATTCCAAGCTTTGAGAGTTTGTTTGAGGTGTTTTAATTTTTGTTGAAATTGATACATTTTTGCTCCTGCAGGGGGGCTGAATGTGTTCCAAGCATCTTTAACAACCTCTTTGAAGTTCGGGTGAGAGAACCAGAAAGCTTCAAATAGAAAGGGTCTATTGCTTCTGGATCCAGGGCTTGTCCATTGTAGCATGATAGGCCAATGATCGGAGCCCATCTGGGGCATAATAGAAGCGTGGAAGGCCCCACCAAGATGGATGGCGTTATCTGACATGAGGAAACGATCCAGCCTGGAAGCTATATGCTGCGGACCCCTTCTTTTGTTGGTCCAGGTGTATATGCCGTTGGAGGTTTGAAGATCGATTAAATGATTTCTGTGGATGAAATCCTTGAAGCCGATGCTATCTCCTTCGAGTCTCATTCTGCCACCGGTTCTTTCTTCCAGAGCTGAGATCATATTGAAGTCCCCACCGCAAATCCAAAGGGGGAACCTTCGAACAGAGTTGAGCACAGAAAGAGTGTCCAAAAGATCCATTTTATTTTGGAGATCTTGTGGGAAGTACACGTTGGAGAGGTGACCATGGATATTGGTCCCTATAAGGTGTAAAGTAGCTTGTATGACAAAATGAGAGGCATGAAAGTCCTCTAGGTAGTAGACTTGGGGATTCCAAAGGATTGCAAGTCCTCCGGAGGCTCCAGACGCATCCACTGAAACCGATCTGCATCCTGGCCAGATTCTGTTGAGGATGCTTTCCATGACTGTACTGTTACACTTCGTTTCTTGAAGAAATACCATTGCGGGCTTGTCTTGCTGAATCATATTTTTTAAGATTCTTTGTTTTGCAAGGCTATTGAACCCTCGCACGTTCCAGGAGATGAGCTTCATGAGGAACGGTGGGGGATAGTTTTATAAAACTTGGTCAACTTGGGGAATCTGCCTGAATCAACAAGCATTTCTCCAATGATTATAGTTCTTTGTAGATCAGTTCTGCGTCCCCTCTTTTTTGATTCTTTCATGATTTTCTTTCCGTCCCAAGGGCTTCCTGCCTGTATACCTAGACACTTGTGTTGCTGCGCTCGTGCTAGGACTACTTCAAGACTTTCTAGTTGTCTGGGAGGGATGGTACTAAACTCCTTCTGTCGACAAGCTGTTTCTAGACCTAAGATGTCTAAATCCCCCAGATCTATACTTTCAGGTTCTTCCTCCATGTGAGTGGGTTGAGCTTGATCTTCCTTCCTAGTCTGCTGATGCACTGAAAGAGCTAGATCTGAATCTGATTCCATGCTGATGACTTTATGGCCTTTTTCGTTGCTGGGGTTGGCTGAGGAAGTGGAGGCAGGAGAAAGGGCTTGGATGGAGTCCTTGGGAAGATCTGAAAAAGTGGGAATGGCAGATGAAGCAGGGAGATCAGGGGGGGAGGGGATAACCGGAGTGATATCTTGGTTAGGTAAAGCAAACAGAGAATCGAAACTGTTTTTGGATTCAGGAATGATGGGAGAATCATTCATCACAGGAGATTTCTTCGCATGCTTTCTTCATCCAGAGACCTTGGTATAGCCTTCCGCATCCTTGCTAGGCTCCATAACAGTGGCTTTGGCCAGATGATTTAAAGGGCAATCCCTGAAAAGATGGCCATGTTCATGGCATTTCCTACAACGAAAGGGAACATGTTCATAGTCTATAGTCTGGATCCATTCAAAGTCGTCATGGAAGAGACTTACCGAGTCCGATAGTGCTTTGGCCAAGTGCATATGTATGCAGATTCTGGCGTAGGAAGTGTACCTTCGGTTTATAGTCTCCTCAGCAACTTTGATGAAAACCCCCAACCCGTTTCCGATTTCCATCAGAGTCTCCTCATCCCAATATTCCAAAGGAAGGGAGTACATTCGGATCCAGACAGGAGCCCAGTTAAAGTCTTCTTTGTCAGGATGAAATCTTTCCACCCAGTCTCGAAGGTAAAGGCCTGCCGAGTTGAAGAAGTACGGGCCTCCGTCGAAGATGCGTGTTTTGTCTTCTAGGCAATGGAAAATAGCTGTAAAAAAGCCTTTGGGGCCAAGTTGTAAAGTGACTTGTCCCTTAGGTTTCCATTTGGAAACAATCCATCCTTGCAGAGCCTTTTCTGTGGGCCAAAGACCTAGGAATTTTCCAATGAGGGCGTGATCCCTCATGAATTGGATTCGGCCGTTGATTCTATGACTGGGAAGGTCTATTTTTGTTCTTTCTGCGGACTTTGGAATGCATGTGGCAGAAGAGACCCTGGTCCGGCTTGAGGAGGCGTTTTGCACATGTTCTTTGCCTTTATCTTTCGTGGAGCCCGTAGCCGTATTGGTCTCTTTGTCGTTTGCATCCTTGGAACTTTCATTCTGAGAATCTATTTTGTCAGTTTCTACCGATGTAGGCCCAATGGGGTCCGCGGCCTGAGAAGACAGAGGAACAGCTTTCTGCCCTGTAGTGGGCTTCGATGGGTCGGATTTGTCAGAAATCGCATTGAGTGGGGGAGGGGGGGCCGAGCCCGCCCCTCCATGGGCCTGATTCATGAGGAGAGAGTGCAGGAGAGGCGGCGATTGACTAGCCACCAAGGCGCTAGAATGTTCAGAGTTGCAGGGATGAGCTCAGAAACCCTAGCAGAGCTGCTTGTCGCATTTTTTTCTCCAACTTAAGGGCCAGTTCTTAACAGCTAGTTTGAATGGCTATTTCTAGGTAATGATGCATCTGCACTAATATTTATTCATTGAGATCGATTAGTCTCTCTACCTTATCCTGAGGATGAATCTCATTAGGTAGTTCAAACATCGACCTAATCCTAATTATCTGACTAATCCGAAAATTCTTTTATCTACATCATGGATCACAAAAGTCTTATATCTAATATTTTTTTTTTTTATAAAAGTCATATTATTTATAATAATATATAAATTAAATATTTTCAATAATTTATATATTAAAATATTATAATAGAAAATTGAATTTTGTATTAATATTTTTGATAAAAAATTATTTAAAAAAATTGAATAATAATGAAAACTTTTATTCAATGAAATAATTTTATATTACAAGTACAATATTAATAATAATTATCAAAATTTTTTATAAAAATTATTGTAATTTATTTTATTTTAAACCGATTTATAAATATAATTTTTTGAATTAATATATATATATATATATATATATATATATATATATATATATATATATATATTATAGTTATTTTAATAAATATATATTTTGTTATTAATAGTTATTTTAATAAATATTCATTTTTTAATTAATGGTTATTTTATTAATAGTTATTTTAGCGATAAATCTAGAAGATTTTACACAACACAAATCATAGAAGTTTATGGAAGGGAGAAATTACATGTAGTTCAAATATTTGAAAAATACAGATCTTGCAGTGCTAGAAAAAATCTCAGACCCTCACCTTCCTTAAACGCTCTTTATTTATAAACGATGAATAGATCTCACAAAACTCATTGATCTATCTTGATGATCAACCACGGAGGATTGGTTCGTTGATTCTAACAAAAAACGGATGCTATAAATCCAAAATATTCTACACATAACACAAATCACACAAGCCTCAAATCAACAATTTTGACCATGTACTGAGAAATTACATGAAGTTAGAATATTTGAAAAATACAGATCTTGCATTCCTAGAAAAATGCCAGATATCACCTTCCTTAAACGCTCCTTTATTTATACCGGATGATGAGATCTGAAAAAACTCATTGATGTATCGTAATAACGAGCCACAGAAGATTGTTTCATCATTTCTAATAAAAATGGATGGGATAAATCTAGAAGATTCTATGCACAACACAAATCGCAGAAGCCTTAAATCAACAATTTTGACCCTGTACAAAAGAGATAAATTACATGAAGTTCAAATATTTGAAAAATACAGATCTTGCAGTGCTAGAATAAAGTCCGATCTCACCTTCCTTAAATGCTCCTCAAAAAACTCATTCATCTATCTTGATGATTAACCACGGAGGATTGGTTCTTCAATTAAAAATGATGCTATAAATCCGGAAGATTCTCACCTTCCTTAAATGCTCCTCAAAAAACTCATTCATCTATCTTGATGATTAACCACGGAGGATTGGTTCTTCAATTAAAAATGATGCTATAAATCCGGAAGATTCTACACACAGTGCAAATCGCAGAAGCAATAGAAATTACATGAAGTTAAAATATTTGAAAAATATAGATCTTGCATTGCTAGAAAAAATTCAGATCTCACCTTCCTTAAATGCTCCTTTATTTATACCGGATTATGAGCTCTGACAAAACTCATTGATCTATCTTGATGATGAACCAGGGAGGATTGGTTCGAAACTTCCATTCTAACAAAAATGGATGGCATAAATCCGGAAGATTCCACACACAACAGAAATCATAGAACCATCAAATCAACGGTTTATATATATATATATATATATCTATATCTAAGGTTGATACTGTATTATATATGATTATATGGTTTATCTGAAAAATCCCTAAAAAAATTTAATATTACACATAACATAAAATTATATAAAAATATAATTATAAAAAAAAAAAAAGAGTGAAAGATAATTTAAAATAAATTTGAAAAACAATTTAAAATAAATTTGAAAAACAATTTAAAATAAAATTCTTATTTTTTCTCTTTCTTTACATTATAAATATATATTTCTTTTTATTATAGCTTCACATTATAAGATCTATTTTAATGTTAGATCTATCAAACACTAAGAGGGATATACCAAACTTTTTTGCTAGTGTAAAATTTGAAGCAAAGATTGCACCTCGAGAGGTTTGATCCCTGGACTCTTGGTAAATATGAAGTTTATATCGATGTATGCTAATTTTGAGAAAATCACTAATAAAATGTTTTAGTTGTAACTTTTTTTTTTCATTTTCACTTATTTTACATCATATTTGTATAATTGACATTGATTTTTTTATTTATTATTTAGATTCTGCACATTACAATTGATTTTTTTATTTATTATTTAGATTCTGCACATTACAATATTGCTATATACCCTTCTGTATTTGAAAGTATAAAACATCTCTCTCTCCACACATACACTTATGTTGTTAATATTTTTTAAACTATTGAATGTTTTCCTATCTGTTAATCCGCCCTCACACACACGTGTAGACTTAATTAATTAATTTTTTTTTTAATGTTACATGTCAACTCTATATTAAATATTGACGAGATTAAAAATCTCTCATACTTCAAAAAAACTCTTATTAATAGAATAAGAACACTATCTATTTCTCTCTCATATGCATATTGAAATATTTTACTTGTAGCTCACTATAAAAAAAATGTGATTAATATTTTATAAATGTTATATCTCAACTTCTTATTAAGAATGCAATAAATTACATATTTAATAATACAAAAAAATTAAATTATTTCATTTTTTTTGATGTAAAATTATGTTAGATGCGAGACTTTTGTGATCCATAAAATAGATAATGTATTTCCAAATTAATCACATCATTAGGATTTGGTCGACGTTTCGAACCAACTAATGTGGTTCATCCTCAGGACAAGTGAAAAAGCCAATAGTCTTAAACGACTAGTTTTCTTCGGTTAATATTGGACAATGATGCATCCACATTATTTATTCAATAAGATTGATTGAATTTTTCCCTTGTCCTAAGGATGAACCACATTAGTTGGTTCAAAACGTCAACAAAATTGTAATGATCTGATTAATCCTGAAAGACATTTTATCTATGTAAAATCATGTTATTTAATACGTAAAATTGTGATATTTTATTTATACACAAGTAGTGAAGGAATTAGATATCTCCCTCATATTTATTTTTAATATATATATATATATATATATATATATATATATATATATATATATATATATATATATAACAACTCTGCTTCCAAATTTATTTTTTCTATTTATGGAATTTATATCATTCACCTACAACATACTTAATGTGTTTCATCACACCCTCACGAACAGTATCTCACAGACATTCTGTTTACTGTACTATGGTCTAATTGATTGTCGATTTTTCGTTCAATAATTATCGTCAATTATATTTTATTCTCAATTACTGTCAGTGACATTTCTTACTCCTTGTTTTATTAGACCATGATTGAGATGTCAGTGCATTTTCTAACATAATACTGCTATCACGATTTTTATTACTATTGAAGTCTTCTTCTTAGGACCATAGCACAAAGAGATATTTCTAATTGGTTTCCCTGTCATTTAGTTGACCAACTCTCTACCAATGGATAATTGTAAATTTTAGTTAAGGTCTCATACTTAACTCTTAATATATAATTAATTCCCCATATTTTACTCATTCCTAAGTTCTATCCACAACAATATAATGTCCCATTCAACACAATTCATAATTTATTAATATCCCTTACATTTACTAAGGTGTTACATTACACCTCTACGGAACTACACTTATTCC
This sequence comes from Pinus albicaulis, assembly GCA_034641835.2. Classification (NCBI taxonomy): domain Eukaryota; kingdom Viridiplantae; phylum Streptophyta; class Pinopsida; order Pinales; family Pinaceae; genus Pinus; species Pinus albicaulis. The sequence goes on along the minus strand of CM076577.1, from coordinate 987,464,358 downwards.
CTTTTCTCACACACACACACACACACACACACACACACATATGTATACGAAACCTTAGTTTCAATTTTTCCTCTTTGTATTTACATGTCTGATTTGTAGTTTTTCATTTCACATTGTCATTATGGACCTATGGGAATAGATATTTATCTCATATGTATATGCATAACGTTAATTGTTCTCATAAGTTCTCCATGTCATTCACTATGGGACATGCTGATAGATATCAACCAAATTTAGCATTTATTAATGGTTTTATGGAACTCCGGCTCCGTATGAGGTTTACACCAAATATCTGAATCGTATTATTGTCTCGGGATCTTATTTAATTTATTCAAGAGTACTTAGTTATGACATTCGTCACATGGCTCAATCCCTTATTGATTTAACCCTCCAATTACGAGCTTAATCTCTATCATATGTTATGTACTACATTGACGGTTGAGATCTGACCGTATCTATGGTTGGGGTTTCTTCCTCCATTATGTTTTTGTTGTATCTCTCTTTCCTACTATTCGTCTCTGTGAAGAAATAGGGTTTCCTACTATATTATGTCAATTTAAACTTGCAGGCCTTTGAATTTTTGTTTCATTTTGATATGAAATGATTATTTTACCACATTATCTCTGAAATCGATTCAATTTTCCTCTTAGGGTTGCAGTGATGGGTTCTTCCCATAATGTTGCGTTCTTCACAAAGCGTCCCTTGCTCAATTTCTTATACTGCTGTGACAACGCAATTGTGGAAATCTACTCCAACATGCAAATATAGTGACACCCCTATCTGCATATTTCTCAAATACGATTATGCCTTTGGATACCATATTGAAATTGGTTGGAAATTTCATTTTTTTGTTTTGACAATCGATTTTAGTTCTCGGTTCATTATGTCTTCTTTGTAATTCGATTTCCAAATAAATTGTTAATTTTCCAATGTATTTTAGTTAAATGCAAGTGAGGATCTACCACATGAGAACCATTCCCTCTCCCACATGCTGAATTTTTCAACTGCTGACCTCCTTATGGCATATACAATCCTTTTGGGTAAACGTTATGCCTCCATAGCATTACTTCCTTTCTAAATTATAACTCCAGTTTCTCATAATTTTGTACTACTCGTTTTCTTTCTGGGATGGTTCTTCTCTATTTGGAGAATCCGACACCTTCATGGCTTACTGTTACACAATATATTTCCACTGTCCCGGCAATCCCCATCCTGCACATTGCGAGACCATTTTAGTGACTTGTGTGTTTTCATACCTTGCAAAAAGTGTTATTGCATCCCTTGGCATGTGAAGAACATTTCTTTTGTTGATCATTCCTAAAGTAGGCTCTCAAAAACAGATGAATTTGGGTCGGCACTGGTAGGCAGTTATGGCCTTGTACCCATAGATAAATTAACACTGGGCCTCACGCCCATTGGCGCTCTGTCTCAAAGGACTACCTGGGCCAAGTTGTTTTTGGAAAGTTTTTAAAATAGAATCGAAGTTTCCATTCCTAAATACTTCATGAGTAGAGTCATCATGGTTTGTTCAATTGAATAATGTCGAATTCCTCCCTTTGGCTTTTTATTTCCTACATTTGAGAAACTTCCCAAAGGATAAGGCCTCCTTACCACCTTATGAGCAATCCCAAACCACCACCTCCTCTCCTATAAATACATCCTTCCCACATAGTTTCAGCTAGCAGAACCATCCTTACTATAGCTGGGGCGAAGAACAAGGTAGAGAGGAATCCATTGTCGAGAGAGAGTTTAGGCCTGTTGCCTCACAAAGTCCGATCCCTGATGGAAGCTTGAGACGCATTTGACTAAACCCATCAAAGGAGGGCTACAATGTCAAGGCTTCATAGTTGTAAACTCCTTTTCTCTACTTATTAATACATGACTAGTTTTTTGGTTCTTGTTTTTCATTTCATATGTTTAATCTGATGCGATATGTTTGATTCTCCTTGAACAATCAAATAGTTATGAATGCAAGCACGTTTTCACATGCTAACACTATTCTCTGATCCTTGTGCAAGTACACAGACATTACTGTTGAAGGACAACAACATGTGAAGATGAAGATTGGGAGATTGTTGTCATAAGCTACGACAAGAGCATTGGATCAAGGTAGGTCATATATTCCAACTCATTACCATTCATAAGCTAGGATTCTAAAACATTAGCATGCTCCCTTGTTGCTAGACCGACTCCAGGGCTAGAGGGATCGCCTCTATCCACAGATGGGATTTACCTGCACAAGAAGTTGGTGACTTCGCTGGAGATCAGTGTGTTTGTCGTCTCTCGTTGTCCATCTAGTGTTTTGCTTGTTTGCTCGACTTTCATTGTTTGATTGTCTTCTTAATTTTTTCTGCCTGTTTGACTATTTTCAGCCATCATATTCAATCGCAGAGTGTTAATTCTAACCTCTTCTCAGTGGTTTTTTAGTTTTTTCCATGTTTTTCTAGCTCGGCGCTGCTATTGCTTGAACAGTCGCACTGATTGGTGCTTGTCGCCTTTGTCATAGGCGCTCCATCTTCTATTTGGCGTTGATTACAGCCTCACAGATGCGCTGAATCATGTAGGTTAAAATTTTAAGCCTTTTCGTGATTGTTTTCAGTTTATCTTGCCTCTGGTTTGAATTTTCATCTTTCAACTAATCCACTTGAACTGTTTTGACTCTTTTCTCTCATCCTACTCAGTTGTTTGTCCCTCGTCTGATCAGTGGAGTTTGTCACCCTAGGGTTTCTAGGTTTCATCTGTTGTTTGACTGGTTACCTCCTCACTGAACCTTATGAGTGGAGTTTGAGTCAATTTGATCATTATCATTTTAGTTTTTAGATTTTCTTCTAGTTATTTGTGTCTTTGGGTTGTTTACTGATCATCTTGGATTTCGTTCAACTACCGTCTGTCACCTTGAGCATAGATTACATTGCTCACTGAACCAGTTTGAAAGCCCTGTTTTCCTGGAAGAGTGCATATTTTTGGGGAGTGTTTGATACTCACATTACATTGATCTCATTTATTTAGATCGTTTCAGTCAAATTTCTCAAAATTAGTCTCTTTTATCCTTTAGTGTCATAGTGCATTTTTGCTTCTCATTCATCTGAAATGACAAAAATTTTCATTCTTCCTCGTAGTTTGAAAATGGAAACTGTTCTTTTGCATTAGTAGCTTTTAGTGAACAGGGAAAGAGCTTTTAATTTTCTGCTTAGGTTGTCTTAGATGCATTGGAGAAATTTCTCCTTGTATTTGATTGATTACTACTTTGTTATGATCTATTATCCCTCTCTTAACTAACCTTCATCAAATTGGAATGATTTTATTTTGCATATAGTTGTGAATTAAGAATTTGAGATTACATTCGGTAAGGCCTTGAAATTACAGCAGTAATTCAAGATCAGCTTTAAAATCAATTCAATCAACCTAGGGAAGCATTGAAACCTAACGCAGACATTTTAGAGTTCTAGGCTAATGATTTGTTCCAACGTCATTAAACATAGTAGTTGTCATTTCCCAACTAGCACTAGACAACACTAGCACGGACTTGTGCTCCCCGTACCGTCAAGTATAAAAAGGGAGACCCTCATAGGTTTCAATCCTTTATCCATAGGAAGCCGAGTCTACCACCCTATAATAGTGATACACCGAACAGAACATTTGAGGAGATTTCCTGCACGTATGTTAAGTCCTTGGTCATTTTTATTTCATTTGATCACCAAGGTGTATATTGCAGTTCACGGAAACTTGGTACACCCTCTTGGTTAAATTTCTTGAGTAGTAATTTTTTTCTTTTCGTGACTCTCTGAGATTCAAAATATCATCAAGCACTTGTCCTTTCACACTTTTTTCAACCTGAAAGTGACTAGACTCATTTTTTTCCTATTTTCTTGACTCTTAAAATATGAAAAGTAAAAATTCCTTTTCAATGTCATAAATTAATTGCCCATGATCATATGCCCCTTAAAGATATTTTCTTAGCTTGTTCTTAAGTAATTCCTTAGTTTTTGGGCTTGAAGCCTCGAATTGATCATCTCATTTCTCTCCTGGTTTGAGACAAAGTCACGGTGGTGGAACCACCAGTTTCATCGTCTCCTTCATCAACTCCTGGTGGAGATATTTATCCTGAAGTTTCTTTAGGGATACCCCACCCTACTAGGCCTCTTTATTACTGGCATGCTCTTATTTTGATTATCTGACCCCTTGCTACTTGATCTCCTCCTAAGGAGCCATTTGATATGGATTGGTAACCTCTGAATGCTTGGGCTTGATTTGGAAACAAAGAATAGTTTCCTCCACTTACTTCGAAACCTTTATTACTTTCCACCACTTTACTTGCCACTGCTCATCATCTTTTCGACGATACCATGGCTTCATATGACATGGATTCTTCGAGTCCCATCAGTAGTGAAGATATTTGTGTTTCTACAGGGGTTTATCAACTCTTCCCAGAGAATTTTTTGTATGTCTCGAGTTAATCTTCCTCGTAGCCGATATCTCTTCCACCCAGTTATCGTACTTTGGATCAAATCATTTTTTTGTTGCATCAATGTATCAGAACCTGACACGGTGAAGTACACAGACTCCCTCAGGAAGCTCATCTATCACCGTATCGGGAGCGTCACCCTCAACTCCCATCTTGTCGATGATTGTTACGTCTGTTGGAAATACTAAGAGGGGAGGGTGAATCAGTATTCATTTCAATTAGAGCATTAGTTAATCTTCAATTATTATCACTGTTTGTACAGTGATAGCAGCAAACAAGAGGAAAAAAAATGCACACAGTTTTTTAAGGTGGAAACCCACTCCGGGACAAAAACCATTTAATGTTTTTCTAATAATTCTTTAATACTCAACTCCAATTGAAAATAAATATCCAACTTCCTAGAATCTAGAAAAGCATTCTTCTCCAGCTCCCACTGGATGAACGCTCCAACGCCCGAGATTCTTCAGTAGTCAACTGAATGGATTCCCCAACACCCAATGAGCTACAACTCACCCTAGCACCACCCTAGCACCCTATATAAGAATAAAAGAAGAATGGACTCTCGTAGCAGGGAAAATGGACCACTTTACAATGATATACAATGATGCAGAAGAAGAAGATATACTAGACCATAACCCCAAATTTGACACAACCACCTAATGATGATCCTAGACCTCCCAACACTGCCTATTCAACCCTTGGAAGATAGACACTAGTACAATTTGTACAATAATGTATTTACAATGACTAAGTACAATGATACCTTTACAATGATTGTATGCAGTGCTATCCACTTGAAGACTTCATATGATGAACTTCTTGATGCTGTTATGCACCTTGGTTTCTGCTCTTTTCATGCTACCCTCTGCTACACATTTCTTTTCTTTTCTACCATAGAAATTATGGTCCTTTGCAATCCTTGAAAACACATGATCTAGCTTTTTCTTGCCTTCTAGGAGCTCGATATTGAATCTGGTGTATCTCTGTTATTTCAGATTCTCAATATCTTATTTTCAGTCTTGTATTATTCCTCTGAGTCATATTTCCAATGCCATAGTTTTGACCCAATTTGGATTCTTCAAGAGAGAGTTATACCCAATTTCTCACAATTCCCTAATTATGGAATTTTTCAGCAGAGCGCACTTGTACGGAATGACACGTGTCATTGTTTCTTCATTTGGATCTTAAATTGATAGAGAGAAAACAAAATACTGTGCACTATCTACCACTTTTTACGGAATTCCAATCTGATACTTAGAGAGAGAGTTATGATGATTTTACCAAGGTCACTTCTTTGAGATGAATTTCAGGAGCCTGCAAAAACCCTTACTTCCACAAATCATATCTCCAAAAATATTGTGCAACGTGATCTGAAATTTTTACTGAAGCTTCCTCAAGATTTCGGCTTCGCCTCATAAAATTTTTAGCTTCTGATCCTTCACAGAAAAAAAGTTAGAGTGAAAATTCCACGATGACCTGTTTCAGATGGCCGAATCCCATGCATAAGGAGGAAATGAGGATCACAATTTATATAAGTGTTTAATTTGAGAGGGGCTTCAACAAGTGAATGTGGGAGGGATTTTAGGAGCTTAAAATAATATTAATTATGACTTTTCAATGGCCCATGCCCCAACCCCATGGGGTTTTAGCCCACTAACTGGGGGTACAAAATTCAAACATGAATATCTCTCAAACCGTGAAGAATTACATGGCGTGCCATATATCAACGGAAACATCTCAAAAATTAGAAACCATAAAAAGAATTATTGACCCAGAATATATTTATTTGGTAGGTCAAAATTCCCATGCAATATTGGGTTAGCCCCTGGTGCTGCTTGGGTTGACATCAATGACAACCGCTGATCAACAATCTCCCCCTTTGGCATTGATGGAAACACAAGTACTCCCCCTGTGATCATGACACTTCTTCCTACAACATTATATCCCCCTTTGACATCAATGGCAAAGGGTAACTCCCCCTGAAACACAACCATCCTGTGGACATGTACACACTTCCACTCGCGCTGACACACAACTGTCCTGCAGACCTGTACACACTTCCACTCCCCCTTTATATTATGAAAAATGAAAATATAATGAGAGCCTTGGAGAATCCCAAGATTCTAGCAAAGATATTCCAATGCTGGAAAATATTTAATATGTGATTCTTTTGGTGCTGCTTGGAATCTTGCTACTTGTCCAACTTCTTGCATAACATATGGTCGGGAGGTTGTTACATATATAAGACTACTAATCATATATCTATACAACCTTTGATCCACATCCTTAGATGAGTCGTCTATGCTCAATTTGCAACCAAGTAAATACATCTCGAAATCACTTTGCACCTTTGTAGCAAAATTCTTACTTAGTCAATCATCATTGCTACCAATTATTGTATCATCCTCTTTAGCTATTAGATATGCTTTAGTTGCTTCATCTAGAACATATATGTCATTTGGAGCTCGACTTTCTGTAGCCACAATTTCACCATACACGCCTTTCCTGATTTCACATTTCATGGAGTTGAATAGTATTGTGTGTCCTTGATCACAAATTTGTCCAACACTGAGCATATTGTGATTCATGTTTTCAACCAATATAAAATTCTTGGCTAGAACATCTTTGCTTCTGAGAGTGACAGTACCTGATCCTATAACATTTGCAGATCCATCATTTCGAAAGGACACGGTTCCATCCTTCTCTTTCAGAGATACAAATTTATTTCTATCTCCAGTCATATGTGTTGAGCAACCACTATCAACATACCACACATATTTGTTCTTTTGAGCCTTGAGAGAGAGAGCACAATTATAATTCTTCTTCTTCTTCCATGTTCGTTCATTCTGTGGCTTCGAATATTCTTCTGGAGGATTTTCAAGTCTGCAGTCTTTGGCTAAGTGTCCAAAGTTTCGACATTTGTAACATTCAATATTATTTCTTAAATTTTCAAATCTATTGATGTTTTGCTGAGCCTTGGGAGGTTCATATTTGACAAATCCCCTAGAATTGTATTCGTTCCTAGGGTACCTACGACATTCTACAGCTTTATGAACAAATTTTCCACATGAATAACAGTAGCCATAAAAAATATGTTCGTACCTGGATGGAAATTTTCATCGAGGAATTGTCTTCCAAGGCTGTTCTTGTGAATCTTGTCCAATGAAGTCTACATGCATGTCAGATCTCATAGGTTCATTGTATTTTGTTGTAGAAGGTCCTGCTTCTTCTTCTTTGTAACCAATGTCAGTTTTGTCGTTGCAAGATCGTTGATTGTTGATGAGTTCTTCCAATGCCCTTGAGTTGTTGGCATAGTTTTGGATATTTTTTCCTTTATTCACTTCCTCACGCAGTGAGACTACTTCAGCTTCTAATTCTTCCCTTTCTTGGTTTCTTTCTTCCAACTTCTTTTGAAGTGACTCTTCAATGCATTTGTGTTATTCAACTTCAATTTTGAGACCTTGAACTTGTTCTTCAAGAGTTTTGGAACGGATCTTCTCTACCTTGAGATCTTTTATAAGCTTGATTGCTTCCTCATAAAATTCATCTACGATCCATCCTTCTTCTTTGTTGTTTGATACTTCTTGCTTATTGTGTTTGGGTTTATTGTGCTTGGCCATAAACAATACTCTCTCATTGGCTTCTTCTTCACTATCATTGTCTTCATCGGATGATGAGCTATCTTCATTAGAGAGAAATTTCCTTTTGGATCCTTGCTTGTTGAATTTATTAAAGCCTTTCTTTCTTTTTGAGTTGCCATTACTTTTGTTTCGACATTTTTCTGCAAAATGCCCAACCTCATTAGAGCTTAAACATATCAATGGAAGTTTACCTTTGAATTTTCCCTTACCAATTTGTATTTTTCTCGTGAAGTAAGCATATTCTTCATCTGAAAGACCTTCTTCATCATCTCCATTTTCTTCACACTTGCAGGTTCATGTCTTTTCAATTGAAGGTTGTTTATCCTTATTGGTTTTCTTAGACACAACGAACACAGTTTCTAGATGCGAAGTACCCTCTTCTTCATCAAGTCTCATTTCATATGCTATGAGAACTCCATGTAATTCTTCCTTGCTGAGTTTGTCCATATTTGCACTGTATTTTAAGACCGATGCCTTTGGGTTGAATCTCCTTGGTAATGTTCTAAGAATCTTCTGTATAATAGTCTTCTTGTCAACTGGCTCTCCCAATCCTTCCAGAGTATTGGTTATTTCATCAACATATTGGAAGTATGCAACAATTTTGCAATGTTCTTTCATTCTGAGTTGCTCAAATTTTTCTCTATAGATTTGAAGCTTTGCTTCTTTGACATTTGAGTCACCTGCATATATATTCTCAAGCTTTTCCCATATATTTTTGGTGGTTTTACAACCCAACACCTTATGATAAGTAGATTCAATAAGTCCACTGATAATAATATTCTTTGATTTTGCATCATTTACCAAATTCTTCTTACCTTGTTCATCCACGGTTGATGTAAATCCATTTTGAACAGTGTCCCATACTTCGTAACCTTGCGCCAAGAGATAGACCTCCATTATTCCTTTCCAAAGTGCATAATTATTTTCATTGAATAGAGGTACACCATTCTTGGTATGCTCCATGACCTCCTTCCAGCTGTTAAACTGCTATTGAAGGAACCAAGCTCTGATACCAATTGTTGGAAATACTAAGGTCAGGGGGGGGGAGTGAATCATTATTCCTTTCAATTAGAGCATTAGTTAATCTTCAATTATTATCATTGTTTGTATAATGATAGCAGCAAACAAGAGGAACACAAATCCACACAGTTTTTTAAGGTGGAAACCCACTCCAGGACAAAAACAACCTAATGCTTTTCTAATAATTCTTTAATATTCAACTCCAATTGAAAATAAAGTTCCAACTTCCTAGAATCTAGAAAATCATTCTTCTCTACCTCCCACTAGATGGATGCTCCAATGCTTGAGATTCTTCAGTAGTCAATTGAACGGATGCCCCAATACCCAATGAGCTACAACTCACCCTAGCACCACCATACCACCCTATAGAAGAATAAAAGAAGAATGGACTCTCGTACTAGGAAAAATGGTCCGCTTTACAATGATATAGAATGATGCAGAAGAAGAAGATATACTAGACCGTAACCGCAAATTTGACACAACCACCTAATGATGATCCTAGACCTCCCAACACTGCCTCTTCAACCCTTGGAAGATAGACACTAGTACAATTTGTACAATAATGTATTTACAATGACTAAGTACAATGATTGTATGCACTGCTGCCCACTTGAAGACTTCATATGATGAACTTATTGCTACTGTTATGCACCTTGGTTTCTGCTCTTGTCATGCTACCCTCTGCTACACCTTGCTTTGATTTTCTGCCGTAGAAAGTCTGGTCCTTTGCAATCCTTGACAACACATGATCTAGCTTTTTCTTGCCTTCTAGGAGCTCGATATTGAATCTAGTGTATCTCTGTTATTTCAAATCCTAAATATCTTATTTTAGGTCCTGTAGTATTCCTCTGAGTCATATTTGCAATGCCACAGGTCTGACCCAATTTGGATTCTTCAAGAGAGAGTTATACCTAATTTCTCACAATGCCCTAATTATGGACTGTTTTAGCAGAGTGCAATTGTACGGCGTGCCACATGTCCCTGTTTTCTTATTTGGCTCTGAAATTGATAGAGAAAAAACTAAAGACTGTGCAATATCTACCACTTTTTACAAAATTCCAATCCGATACTTAGAGAGAGAGTTATGACGATTTTACCAAGGTCACTTCTTTGAGATGAATTTTAGGAGCCTACAAAAACCCTTACTTCCACAGATAATATCTCCAAAAATATTGCGCAACTTGATCTGAAATTTTTACTGCAGCTTCCTCAGGAGTTCAGATTTGCCTCATAAAATTTTCAGCTTCTGAGCCTTCATAGAAAAAAATTTAGAGCAAAAATTCCACGATGACCTGTTTCAGGTGGCCGAATCCCATGCATAAGGAGGAAATGAGGATCAAAATTTATATAAGTGCTTAAGTTGAGAGGGGCTTCAACAAGTGAACATGGGAGGGATTTTAGGAGCTTAAAAAAATATTAATTATGACTTTTCAATGACCCATGCCCCAACCCCATGGGGTTTTAGCCCATTAACTAGGGGTACAAACTTCAAACATGAATATCTCTCAAACCGTGAAGAATTACATGGCGTGCCATGTATCAACGGAAACATCTCGACAGGTAGAAACCATAAAAATAATTATTGACCCAGAATATATTAATTTGGTAGGTAAAAATTCCCATGCAATATTGGGTTAGCCCCTGGTGCTGCTTGGGTTGACATCAATGACAACCGCTGATCAACAACGTCTGTTCTAGTCCGGCCCACTGTCTATGTGGCCTCATCCACACCAAATGTTAGTTCAACTTAGTAATCATATTTTATTGTTCGTAGGTCAATTTTTATCGATCCCACGATACCGATTAGGTCCACCGTGAATGGATCACAACCTCATGTTTTAGAAATCCAACCTGTTGGTAGTGCACCCATTGCTTCTACTTCCATTCCTGGAGTTTTGACGTTAGATCAGTACCTGTTGGCCATTCAGCAGGAGAATTCCACCCCTTCAGGTTCTTAGCAGCCGCAAACTTCTGTTAATCCTCCACATCATTATGATGAGTATGTAAATCTTGTCTATTTGCCTCTGATTGACCCTAATCAGTTCACATACCAACAGGGAAAACCCTCTGGCCTACAAGGACAACCCTTACAGGGGCAACCTTCGGTCCAATAGGGACAACCCTATGGTCCTCAAGTACAATCTTTGGCTCAACAAGGACAACCCTATGGTCATGTTGGTCAATCTTATATTCATCCAGGAATATCTTATATTCCTCAAGGGAAAATTTATTCGTCACAGGGACAACCTTTTGTGCAATAGAACCATAATTATGTTCAAGATGGCCTAAATTTTGTACAACAAGGCCAACCCTATATTTCTCAACAGGCTCACCCTTGTCTTCAGGGGCAACTTAGCCCATCCCAACCATTAGGCCAACCTCTTTCACAAGGTCAACCCAGTGGCTCACAATATCCAAGTCAACCTACTCTGTAGGGATAGCATGTCCAACCATAGCATCCGGGTCAACTTGCATTCCAGGGGCAACCCATCCAGCCTCAAGGCATCACTTACATTCCTCAATGCCAATCCCAGATGGTATACAATGTGCCCCAAGGAATTTCTTATATTCCTCAAGGTCAATGCTAGATGGTATACAACGCGCCGCAAGGCACTACTTACATTCCATAGAAAAACCCATATGATGCTCAGACACGGCCTCAATGGTTCGCTCAAAATCAATATCGTGGTCCTAAACCACTGTATGTGTATAATTATCAGGCTTATAACCCCTATGGACAAAATCCTCTGGGACAAAACATATGGGGGCAGAACTTCTCCCAACCTGGTTGGAATCCAAATACTGGTCTTTATCAATGGCCTACAATTCCTTTCAATCCGCAATTACCTTTCCTTGCTACATTGGAACTACCCAATGTGTCGAAGTTGACAAATTATCCTATCCTTCATAATCCATATTGGCCTCTAGTTCTGACTAAAATCCCTGGCGATTGTCCCAAATTTGAGGGCAAGTCCGGAGAAGACCCCTACGCGCATGTTATGACGTACCATCTTTGGTGCTCCTCTAACTCTTGGGTGGACGATTCCATTCGACTCTGTCTTTTCCAAAGGACTCTCACCTGTGTCGCTACCAAGTGGTACATTGAACTCTCTTGCGGCGTTTTCCAAGATTTCAACTCTTTATCCATGGCGTTTATCACGCACTTTCAATTACCGGTTTGGTATGAAACCGGGACACACCTCCTCACATCCTTGAAATAGGATTGAGTTACTCATATCTCCAATCATATTCATGAGTGGAGGCGACATCATCGCTTGATCAAGTTTTAGATTCTTAATCAGTTTCCAACTGATTTGTTTACTACCTCCTTCGTTGCTCCAATTTCCAAGGACATTTCTATGGGGGCATGTGTTACTGAGGAACAAGCCATCGCTCATGCCGAGTACCTTGATCTTGTGTACTCTCAGTCTGGTACATTGTATGAACTCTTGCATGATTCCCCTCGACCTGGAACTTTTGAAGCACCGATGACACCATACGTCGACGATATTATCAATTATGTGTCTTAGACTTCTTAGAAGTCTTATCCAAATCATGCGAAGTAAAAATCTACTCCTCCCAATGATACTTATTCTCAGTCACCTCCGAATTCTAGTAAAACCGCGAAAGTGAATGTCGTCTAATCCAATCTGGCAAATAGAACTTCCAAGGGAAAGAAGAAGGGTAAATTTAAGGCCAAAGATGATACCCTGAAATAGGATTCTCAGAAATCTCATATTGATGATGGTTCACAATGAAAACTGAAGTACCTTTGTCTAATTTATGATGAAGAGAATTACACCAAGGACTATCCACGATAGGCCAAAGTAATTCCACTGATCAAAGCCACCCAAGGTACTCCATCTATTCTTAAAGAACCCTTCCCATCACAGAAAAATCAGTTGGTGGAGCAACCTTAGTCCTCTGCCCCATTTGGCTCTCAATTTTTCATGATGAATGGTCCAACATCTGTCTCTATCACTACCTGATCGAAATATTATACCAAACCGCATCAGGCAGTGGGGAAGGAGATCATTGATGGTCCTCCTCCCCTTCCTGCTTCCGGTACCTTTCAAATTGAAAGGCCCAGTAATGAGCCCGTTTTATGGCTACCTTCCAAAGGTGTACTTCATAATTCTTCCTACAATCCCAACTCCCATGCCGCTTAGCATTACAGTATTGCTGAGGATTTCGCTCAGGCGCTATCTGCTATGTCTGCATTCAAATTGCTTCAAATTTTTCTGTCACAGCAGAAGGCTTTGTTATATGTTATCAAAGGGGTTGATCCCACCCATTCTAGCCTTATCACTTCCGATTTGGAAAATTTCATCCCACATCTTCCTCACCAACTTGCACTGATCATTCCAGTTGGGATTAATGGAAAGAATATCCACCGAGCAGTCGTGGACGAGGGTGCATCTACGTGTGTCAAGACTTCTGCTTGCTGGAAAGCCATCGATTCTCCAACCCTTAATTCATCTCCAGAAACTTTAGAAGCTTTTGATGGAAGATAATCTTGCCCTCTTGGTGTTCTCGCTAGTTTACCCATCACGTTGAGAAGGGAAAACGATTAACGTCAATGTTGAAGTCATTGATGCCAAGCTCAATTACAATCTTCTCCTCGATCATAGTTGGACTCATGGCATGTTGTGCATCCCATCCACTCTCTTTTGTGTTATTTGATTCCCACATCAAGGAAAGATCATTACTATTGATTAGTTGAACTTTTTCACTTATTCATCTTCTGAGAGAAATTTTCCATATGTAGATCATATTCCTACGCCTTATGAGAGAATAAGACCAGGTCTTTTTAAATATCCTGCCCTTATGTGTCTTTTTTCCCTTCCTCCACCCAAAAATGCTCAGGTTAATATGATTTCTAGGTATTTTGATCCATGGATCATCCCTTCGCCCAATAAGATTGATTCATTAGGTGACTCAATGTCGTTAAGCCTAAAAGAAAATGATTATTGTGAACTTATTTCAGCTTCGGTTCCTCCTCCCTCTAAACATGCTCCTTTGATTATGTCTCTTGACGCGTATTCTCAATCCCCTTGGCTCAACACTTTGGATTCACTCGATCCTTTAAACGATATCTTTCCTAATGATGAGGCCATTGTGGAAACCATGTCTCTCAAGGATCCTACTTCGGACGATAATCATCATCGTTCCTCTTTCATGCCTGGCCTTGGGGCCATGTCTACCTGTCTTGAGAAGTTTTCTTCCCAAGTTACTTCTCATCCGCTTCAAACACTAATCATGTCCATCAAACTCAAGGTTGTCGAGAACATCCACATTGGGGTGACATGTTCTCTTGATGAGATCAAGGTCTATACTAGTCTCTTCTGTGAGTTTCATGATGTTTTCACTTAATATTACGAAGAAATGCCCTGCATCGATCTGAGTATAGTAATGCATGAGATTCCTACCTATCCTGGTGTGAAGCTTGTTCGCCAGTGTCTTCATCATGTGCACCCTAGAAATGTGGCCGCTAGTAAGGATGAAGTTGAAAAACTTCTTAAATCTAGTTTCATTTATCCAATTCCTTTGACAGAATGGGTTTTTAATATTTTTCCTCTAGATCATAAACAGGGTATTATTCGTGTCTATGTCAATTATCGTGATATCAATTGTGCTTGCCCTAAGGATAATTATACCACTCCTTTTATTGACCATATCATGGATGATTGTGTTGGTAGTGAGATATTTTCTCTTATGGACGATTTTTTTGGGTACAACCAGATCAATATTCTTCTAGCCAATTAACACAAGACCGCCTTCATCTGCCCTTGGGGTAGTTTCGCCTATAACAAGCTCCCTTTTGGTTTGAAAAATATTGGGGATACATTTCAAAGATCAATGTCATATGCTTTCCATGACATCAAGCACATTGTTAAACCTTATCTGAATCACCTTTCAACTCATTTTGCTAAGCGTAAAGACCATCTGGATCATCTCCGTCAAATATTTCTTCATTGTAGATGTTATAAATTTCGGCTTAATCTGTATAAGTGTGTCTTATGCATTTATTCTGGTAGACTCTTAGGATTTGTCATCTCTAAAGACAGGATTCATCTTGATCATCTCAAGGTTGAAGCTATCGTCAATCTCCCCTCCCTTCCTCTTTACATCAACTGCAAAGTCTACAAGGGAAAGCTAATTTCCTGCGTTGTTTTATACGAACTATGGTGAAGTAGCCAAAGGATTCACATGATTACTTAAGCAAGGCATCCCATTCCTCTGGGATGAGATTGCCCAAATATCCTTCTATGCACTGAAGGCATTTCTCATCAATTCTCCTGTAATTCGTCCTCCTAATTATCATCATGATTATTCCCTCTATTTGGTTGTTGCATTCAGTACTATTGCCATGGTTCTGGTGCAAGATGACGATGATGGTGATGAGCACGTCATTTACTATTTAAGTCACAATATTATCGATAATGAAACATGTTACGCACATGTTGAGAATTTGGTGTTGGCTGATGTTCAATCTTTTCAACGTTTTCGTCATTATATTCTCCTATGCACAAGTCACCGTGATTTATGATTGCGACCCCATGACCTACATATTGTCTCGTCAATTGCTGGGGGGGAAATCATCGAAGTGGATTGTTATCCTCCAAGAGTTTGATTTGGAGTTTACTACTGCCAAATCGAAGAAATCATTAGTTTTTACCAATTTTATTTGCTCTCTCCCTTCTGGTTTTGCTCCATCTGGTTCCGAGGAATGCGTTCCAGATGACACACTTTTTCTCATTATCACCCTCAATCCTTGGTATGGTGATATCATCGTATATCTTCAGACTTCTACCTTTCGACCATAGTTGATGAAGGATGCTCGTCAATGCATCTACCATGATTTGCAACCTTATCGCATAGTCAGAGATACTCTCTACCGCATCGGAGTTGATTATGTTCTTCACTAGTGTTTGACTCTCGAGGAGGATGAAAAGGTTCTCAATGATTGCAACTCTGGTGCCTGTGGTGGTCACATGTCTGGATATGCTACTTCACTAAATATTCTATGTGCAGGATATTTCTGGCCTACAATCTTTAAACAATGCATAATTGTTATTCGCAAGTGTCACGATTGCCAGATTTACCAGCGCAAGATGCATGCGCCACCCACACACCTTCATCCTATCATTACCGTTGGTCCCTTTGTGAAGTGGGGCATCAATTTTATGACGTGTAGCCCTCACTCAGCTAGGGGGAATGCTTATATTATTGTTGCCGTATACTACTTCACGAAATGGGCCAAGCAATGGCTACACTTACGGCTGATGGTAAGACAACCACACAATTCCTGTTCGATCATGCCATTACTAGGTTTGGTGTCCCTCAAGCCATTGTTAGTGATCATGATTCCCGTTTTCATCATCACATGAAGGCTAAGTTGACTTCTAAGTTGGTTCTATGTCACAACAGCTCAACGTCGTACTACCCTCAGGCCAATGGCCAAGTTGAAGCCGTGAAAAATTTTCTAATCACTATGCTTCAACGTACGGTTGAGATGCACAAGTCCAACTGGAATCTCATGTTGTTTTCAGTTCTCTGGATTTACCAAACCTCAGTGAAGGATGCAACTGGATTCACTCCATTCCAGTTTGTCTATGTTCTGGAAGTTACCCTTCCGATTAAATGCGAAATCACTTCTCTCAAGATAGTTGTTGAATTGATGCCCAACACTTCACCAAAAGAAGAGCATCTTCTATATTTAGAGAGGCTCTATAAAACTCGTCACTTTTCTACTCTTGTTATAGAAGCACAACAAAATAGGGTCAAAGCTCATCTTGACCAATAATTTTCCCCTCATTCCTTTGTATAAGGAGACCTCGTCCTCTTGTATGACCAGGCTCACGATAAGCTAGGGGAAGGAAAATTCCAACCCATGTGGCATGGGCCCTATATTGTTAAGCACATTTTGTAGAACGATGCTTATGATCTAATTGATTATGAAGGTTATTCTTTGGATCAGCCTAGAATTGGGTTGTATCTCAAAAAATACTATGCATGAGTTCCTCATGGATGTTTCTTTTGTACATACGTGTTTTTTCATTCTTGTACATTTTTGTGGCTTGGTGTGCTTTGCGAGCATTTTTTCCTACTTATTATTTCGTTACTTATTGTGCATATGTATGGTACTCCTTATGTTGGTTTCGTAGATTGTGCCTCCCGCGGTACTCGGAACATGTCCTCTGTAGCCTGGGTGATTTATAATCCTAATGGTTAATGGATAGATTTTCAAGGTATTTGTCTAGGATGAACCACAAACAATGCCGCTGAATATAGCATTGTCATTTAACTCTTAAATGAGGCCATTGCTTCAAGATTCGTGCATTACTTGTTAACCTAGATTCTCAACTTGTTGTTCTTCAGCTGAATGGGCATTATTCTATTAGAAATCCCCAAATATTAAGGTTGTATTTACAAGTTCGTCTATTAGAAAGGAATTTTGATTACGTCGCATATCAACATATTCATTAGGGGAATTTTGAGGCCTAAAATGTGCCTCCTAAGGAGATAATAAAATAATAGCTAAACCAATAAAATTATATTTATGAATTTGCAATTCACTTTTTACATCAAAATCCTTGTAGCCATGGTTAAATTGAATTCAATATTTGTACCAAAATAAATTAATAAAACAATTGTATTGATGTGACTATAAATAAGAATGAATTTTTCAAGAAAATATCATTATCATTACACAAATAATGCATTTTTCCTTTGTACTTAAATAAATTAAAATAAAATATAAATATAAATTCATAAATTCTTAATTATAGAATATACTATTAATTAAAATTTATATTATTTAAATTATATAATAACATGTAATTAATATACTATATAAAATTAATATAATATAATATGTTGTTTTATGTATGAATTTTATATTACATATTGAATTTATTTTATTTATAAATAAATATTTGAAAATATACAAATATAATATTTATTGAAATGTGTGTAAATACATAAAGATTGTGTAGGGATATGCATTGTTACTTTCAAAAAATATGAAATGACAATATTAATATTTTATTCAAAAAGTGTGAAATGACATTTATTATGAGTACTTTACTTTATGAATTTAAAAGTAATTAGAGCACTACCATGGTTAACCATGAGTTTTTATCCACCATTGAGAATGTGACAAGTAATCACCTTTAACTCAAGTAATGCCACCTCAACCATTATGGATGATGTCATCCCCTAAAATGTGATTGGTTCTCGTAAAGTTAATTTTGATTGTAGA
Source organism: Pinus albicaulis (assembly GCA_034641835.2). Classification (NCBI taxonomy): domain Eukaryota; kingdom Viridiplantae; phylum Streptophyta; class Pinopsida; order Pinales; family Pinaceae; genus Pinus; species Pinus albicaulis. The sequence continues at coordinate 987,445,967 of CM076577.1, read as the reverse complement.
TTTTCCTTAGGAGGCCCATTTTAGACCTTAAAATTCCCCTAATGCCTAGACGAATGAATGCATTAACTAATATAATAGCTAATACTTTATTAGATAGACATTTGCGTAATTTGTAAAACATCATCATCACATAATAAAGTTCATACAAGAAAATAAACACACACACACATATATATCGAGTGTTTGCATCCACGTGCATCATAAGTTCAAAAAATATGTATGTTTTGGTTACATCCTGAGACATCATATCTCTCAAAAAATATGCAGAAATAAAAACCTAGGTGTCTAGTCAGCGTGATGCTCGTGGTAGCATGTCACTGCTTGTACAAGCTGCCTCAATAAGCGGTGAACATGGCTCGATACCCTTGCAACATGCCTCTGGTATGCATGAGGAACATCATCAAATATCTCATAGTCTAGGATTCCAGTAGTAAGTCCCTCCAAGTTGCATACAATTTCCTCCTCCTTGCTACCCTCACCATGAAGAGCCACATCAAAATCACGAGGAACTCTCCATGCTATTGGAGACATTCCTGCAGGTCTTTCTGGGCCAACATCTGCAAATCCATGGATTAAAATCAGAACATATATAACAAAAAAATAATAATACTCATCAAAATAAAAAATGAGTCTTACCCAACGCTTCATCCCAATCCTCTCCTGCTGAGAGTGGTAGATCTAGATCACTTGTAAATTCCATGCCAGAATAGGGCCAGTCCTCCATGAAAATCAGTTGTCGTCGAAGCCAATAAAAAATTCCGGTCTCCAAGACATCTTTTGACTGCCCCCTAATCTCGGCATCAAAGCTGCCCAACGGACCATCCGTGGCTCTTGGGCTGGTGGTGTAGGAACTATCACTTCCTCATGCTAAAATATTGGTAACCATTCCAAGATGAATGGTACCAAGATATACCCATAGCCAAACTATTTCAGCTTGTTATTCTTGCATTTTTTTAATTGGAATTTGATATTTATCATTACCACCTCTGCCTAGTTGTAAAGATTCAGTGCCATACAATCTACAACAAGGAGTAACTGTGTCTTTGTGGCTTCATGTGGAGCCTACGATCTAGCAGCTCGAGTGATGGTGTGCAACACTACTTTTAGTGCCAAATCGGGAATGGTTTAGATGTCTATATTTCCACTCTTCAATCCTTTCTATGCCCTTGGACACACCTTGTCTATGAGCATGCTCATATTTTCCATTGTAGGCCGGGTTCCTGTTAGGATTGGTGTTTCTCCCCTTCTTGCCAATATAGTGATAAAGTATATGTCAAAGATATCAATCATTAACTCATGATCGTGAATTATGAATGTTTCCCAGTCAATTTCCCATACACTGATCAAGTACTGTAATAACTCCAGTTGAGCTCGAAGACATGGCGTGATGAAGAATTTTAGGAACCCACAGTCCCTAAGAGCATCCATGCATCTTAAATTTCCCATGGCAACCTCATCCTCATCCCATGTTCCCTTTCTTTCCATTCAATCACCATTTTGCTTTCACACACCTGAAAAAACATGAATGGGGCCATAATTAGCATTATGGGAATTTTGAGGTCTAAAATGGGCCTCTTAAGAAAAATGTACAAAAAATATAAACTTTATAAGAACCAATAGGATTCAATATGATGATGTCAACCATGGCGGATGATTCACCATTTTTTAGGTAAAAGGGTAGAAAGATTAAAAAATAATAAAATAATATAACTACTTTTTCAACTCATATTTTTAACTTATCTCCCAAATTTTTTACTCAAATTTCGAGCGAGAGTACTCGTTGGATGCAAATTTTAATTCTTCATCCAAAGAGTACTCATGTTGCATACTTTTTATCGACCTTGCTACACGAAAAATGCAAAATACATGGAAAACATGATTGTATTCACATCTTTTATGTATTTCTCATTTTTCGTGTAGTAGGGTCCATCGAAAGTATGCAACATGGGTACTCCTTGGACGAGGAATTAAATTTTGCATCCAACGAGTACTTCCACTTGAAATTTCAGTAAAAAAATTGGGAGATAAGTTGAAAAGTAGTTTTTTCTTTTTTCCCTCTAAAATTTGATGATGTCATCAAATCTTATTTTATTATTTCCACTATTATTTTATAATTTCCTTAGCAGGCCCATTTTAGACCTCAAAATTCTCCTAATGTCACATTTTGGGCTATTGAAGTATTTAAAATGGCCTAAATATTTTAATTTTTATGCAAATTTGTGGCCACGGGTTGGCGCGACTATATTAGAAACATCTACGCTGACTGGCATGCCCCCACTTGGATTTTAGGTGGGTTGGCGCGAGCCCGTGCCGAAAACTCGTGCTGACCACTGCACCCTAAATTAGACAAAAGTCCCCTCCAAATGTGAAAAATTTTAATGCAAGTAATGAAAATCATATCAAAATGCAGGCAAGGACACAAGCTCTTACCTGGAAAAGACAGATTCGTGATTGGCGTCCTGGATTGTTCGCTGTCAGCTTAACAAAAATCACAATGAAAAGGGTAAAACATTGCTCACAAGAGGTAAAAGTGAAAAATAATTTATTTTTACTATTTTTGGCATTTTATAAGCTTTTCAGAACCCTAATTAGATTTTTGAGCATGTTTTTCTATTATTTTACTATTTTATCTCGAAAAATGAGTTTTATGTGTGCTTCTTGTGGAGTAACAGGTCCTCAGCGTGATGACGATGAAGTGATGAGTTGTATTTTATACTTTTTCGGACTCGGTAAAAACACGAAAAAAGTCACCCCGTGGAGTCATCTTTTAGCTCTTTTCTGACTCTTGAAAATTGAAAAGATTGTCGAGAATCTTGTCGTTTTGAGCTTGTTAAAGGCTGTGAAACAATATCTACCCTGTGTATGTTTATCCCTTTTCGGGCTGGGATAGATTATTTACGAAAAAGGAATACCTTAGCCTATCGTGAATAAGAGGTTCTCTTAGATATGGTTTTCTACCCTTTTGGATCTATGAGACTACCTATGAAAAGGGACTTGTTGGAGTTTTCTTTTCTACCTCTTTTCAAACTCTCTAAACATGAAAAGATGCCGAGTTCTTCCTTTTTCATGATCATTAAAATTTAAATGACATCGGAAATTGTCACCATGAGGTAATCGAGTTCCTCCTACCTATGGCTCGTCAAATGTATTAGGATGGATTTTGAAGGAAAAACTTATATGACAAGCATATGCTATCTCCTTCAAGTTTGTTTCCAAAAATAATTGGGCTACTGACCAGAAATGATGGGGGAAAATGGAACCAGATTTTTCAGTCGTTCCGGTAGTATGTCGCTCTTAAACATGACACTCGTCTGCATTCGTGTCAAGTTGGGGACATCCCATTTCACCATTTGTTTCCTCCATGGGTTTGGGTTATATTTTTTTGACCTCTCATATGCTCCTTTCCATGTCATCATGACCTCAGATCCCTTGATGTCAAATATTGCCAAATTTCGCAGTCGTGTTGCCCACATTTTCAAGAGAAGTTTCTTTTTGAAATTTTTAACCTCTGGTCCTCTGTTTAGTCCTAATTCACTATCATCTTGTTCCTCTATCTTGTGTCTATGATGTTGGAAAAATTATGGCCCTCCTTCGACCAGGTCACTTCCTGTCGACATCAGCTCATTATCTCGAAACCTGATCTAGAGACTCCCTTCCGGTACCTTGGAGCTTGCATGCCTCAATGGCAAGTTATTCGCATTCGACGACAGGTCATCATTATTTGCCTATGATAGACTAATTATGTGAGTGTTTGATGCTAGCTCACTATTTACATTTCATAGATTGTACTAGTTGTACCTTGAGAGCCATTGTCATTATTGGTGGTTTCTCTCGCGCCTGTTAACAACTTTCATCATTGGCTGGTAATCAGGTGACTTTCTTGCATGTTAAAATTTAGCTCACTTATTCACATTCTTGAGTGTGTAATTGTTTGGGTCGAGATGGAACACAAGACCCTGGGTTTCATCTAATAGAATCCAGGCTGTCAGACGATTTGGTTTATCATGACTATACACATGAATCTTCTGTTTGGATGGTTGCGACCATACCTGAGTCTATTTATTGATCCTTCTTGTTGAATGTTTGCATCCATACCTCTTCAGATATTGTTTTTATAATTATTCTATTATGGATGGTTGTTCTTATGCCACGTATTCATGTATCAAATACATCGGTTGTACTTGTACTTGCAATTCTTCGAGAAGCGGTGTTTGGTTTGAGCATGTTCTCATAAAACATTTCCCTCCTCCCTCTCTCTCGGACCTCGTGCTTTAGGGGGGATCTGTTACACAATATTTTTCCAACATCCCAACAATCCCCATCCCACACATTGCAAGACCATTTCAGTGACTTCTGTGTGTTGTCATACTGTGCAAAAAAATTCATTACATACCTTGGCATGTGAAGAACATTTCTTCTGTTGATCATTCCTAAAGCAGGCTCTCAAAAACACATGAATTTGGGTCGGTGCTAGTAGGCAGTTATGGCCTCATTCCTATAGAGAAATTAACACTAGACCTTGCACTCTGTCTCAGTGGACTGCCCACACCAAGCTGTTTTTCGAAAATTTTCTAAAATATAAGCCAAGTTTCCATTCCTAACTACGTCGTGAGCGGAGTCATCATGGTTTGTTCGACTGAATAACGTCGAATTACTCCCTTTGTATTCTTGGTTCCTATATTTGAGAAAATTCCCAAAGGATAAGGCCTCCCTTCCACCTTAATATGGATCCCAAACCACCTCCTCCTCTCCTATAAATACATCCTTCCCACATATTTTCAGCTAGCGGAATAGTCCTTACTATAGCTGGGGCGAAGAACAAGGTAGAGAGGAATCCATGGTCGAGAGAGGGTTTAGGCTTGTTGCCTCACCAACTCCGATCCCCCGATGGATGCTTGAGACGTGTTTGATTGAACCCATTGAAGGAGGCCTAGAACGTCAAGGCTTCACAATTGTAAACTCCTTTTCTCTACTTATTAATACATGGCTGGCTTTTTAGTTCCCGTTTTACATTTAATATGTTTAATCTTATGCGATATGTTTGATTCTCCTTGACCAATCAAATAGTTATGAATGCAAGCAAGTTTTCATATTTTTCACTTCTCTCCGATCCTTTTGTAGGTATAGAGATATTACCACTGAAGGACCGCGATGTGTGAAGACGAAGATCAAGAGATCGTTCTTACAAGCTACGACAAGAACGCTGGACCAAGGTAGGTCATCTATCCCAACTCATTTCCATTCATAAGCTAGGATTCTGAAAGATTAGCGTGCTCCCTTGTTGCTAGACCCACTCCAGGGCTAGAGGGATCACCTCTATCTGAAGTGGGAATTTACCTACACAACACTTACGTTCCATTTTTCAATACTCTCAATATTACGTAATAATTAGTTGACTTATCCAACTAAATTGTTTCAACGGTTAGCATATACTTTTGGTTTAGGATGTAAATAAATCTTAGAGATAACAATTTATACCTTATTCTGAGTTTATGAATCTCGATTTCCATTATTGAAATCTCATATATTTCTGCTATGCCATTTATTCAGTATGCATAGGAACTTTATGAGCTCGATTTTTTTGTACAATTATTCTCTTTATTAGAATTTCTCGTCTATAATAATTTAAATTTTATTGAATTTCAATTATTTTTACATACAAGGTCTAATCATTTGAATCCCTAAATTGTACAGGAATTTAACAATTTCACGTTTCCTCAAATTTGACTTGTTATGTTGTCGAAGAGTTCATGTAAGAATTTTCTTGATTTTAATTAACATTTTCTTTGATTCTTTGGTTCCTCATATTCTTCATTTTACCGACTCCAAAATCTCTTTTACTTACAAGTTTATTTATCTGTGATGGTCAGTAAGGTAATTATTACCTACATTTCTATTTTTCTTTATACTCTCAATTGTTGCTATTGTTTGGAATCTATGCATTATTACTAATTCCTTAAATTCTATTCTATGCAGGTAACCTTTACCATAATGCCTCGCTTTACAACTTTTGTTAGCAGTGTATATATATCCAATAGTGACCTAGTAACTTTGGATTTCCTTTTTCAGGTTGGTTCAGTAACCTCTTTGGGGACTTATTTTATTATACATCTGAATAATTCTCAGAGATATTATATACTTATAATTTCTGGGATTGAATCCCTAATTTTGTATAAATATTTCGACATACATTTACTTGGACAATGTATGTATATGGATCTAAGTCTCCCAACTTAATATAATTCAGGATAATTTAATATACTCTAATTCCAGTATTGAAGTTATTTTTATCATTCCTCATATAATGTATTCTATAAGATCTGTATCTCAATTTAGTTAATAAATTATGAATTCCTTACTGTAATTTTGACATAATATTATGTCTTATGCCTAGTATCCAATATTCAAATTTTACCACAGTAGAAGATTTGTTCTAAATGTTCTAAATTCACGTTCATTACTAGACAATAATTGCTTTCATTCTATACTATTTTATTTAACAGATTTTCATGGTTAGTAAATTAATTCTACTGTATTTATTTTCTACATAAACTGATTCAGATAGTTCACCTAACCTTAGATTTAAACCTACTTCAAGGTTTAGAAATTTTGAGAGTTGGTACTCTTCTCATAGTTATCTATGGAACACTACGTATCAATGCTATATTTATTATAGAAGATTTTGTTAAATGCACAGATCTAACAATTTACAACAAATAGAATTTTTCACATTATTTTCATACACAGAATATAATGCTTGATAGATCTAGCTAATTTCTTCTCCCCTACTTCAACTTCAATATAATAACACAAATACAAGATAAAATGAATCAAATTGTGCATACCAATTCTAGTAGACTATTTTCCACCCAACCTATGAGCTATTTCTCCACAGCTCCCCTCGAGCAGAGATCAATTAATTCAAGTAGTAGACAGCCTCTTGTCTACCCAAAATTTTATTATTTAAGCATGCTTTCCCATTAGCTTGTTTCCATAATTGTGTCCAGTTAATCGAGATGTTGTTTTCATTTTTTCCTAGGCTTTCCTTTTGTTTTTCCACAAAATTACTTTAAAACTAGCTTTTTCCTCTTTCTAGTTTTATTCCTCCTCTTGCCAATAACTTTCCTCTTTACTGGGGTATCTTTTTAGATTTTTATCTCCAATCTAATTTTCAATATTTACTTTATTTTCTCCAAGAATTTTTGGAGAACTGAGAAAGTCTTGGGAACCTTATCCATCCTCATGGACTTGGATTCCTTATCTCTAATTATGCTTTAGTCTTTGCACAATTATTTCCATTTTCATTTTATTAAGTTTAAATAATAAAATATGTCCACAGTAATTTTTTTCCCTTGGGTCCACTTGACCTTTTAGGATTTTTCAACTGTCTAATAAAAACAGAAAAAGTGGTGATATTACATATTCCCCCTCTAAAACAAAACACCGTCCTTGGTGTTGGAAAGACAAAATATAATTTCACTTTTCAAACAGTAATGGATATTTTTCCTTTATATCTTCATCTCACTCCCAAGTAACTTCTTCGGGTACAAAGTGCCTCCACTACATTTTCACTCTGGCCACTATTTTGTTCTAGAGCTTAATTTCTTCCCGTGCCAAGATGTGAAGTGGCTCTGGAATAAATTCCCCTTCTGGCTCCACCTATACCACATTCGAATCAATGACATGAGTAGGATCATGTACATATTATTTTAATAGTGAAACATGAAAAAAATCGTGAACCTTAATGTGACTAGGTAAAGCCAACTTGTATGCTACTAGCCCCACTCTTTCTAGTACTTAAAAAGGTCCAAACTAGCGTGGTGCTAATTTTGCACAGCTACATGTGTACAAAGTACTCTTTTTGGGCTTGATTTCTCTATTAATTCTCTTTTTATCTACGTATTTTTTATGTCTGTCTTGTGTTGCCTTGATCTTTTGTTGAATTTTATTTATAGTTCTTTCCATTTCCTGCAATGCATCAGGTCCAAGTATTAACTTATCCTCTGGTTGACTCTAACTTAGAGGCATGTGGCACTTTCTTCCATATAATGCTTCAAAGGAACTCATCTTGATTGAGGCTTGGTAACTATTATTGTAGTCAAACTCTGCCAGATGTAGAAGGTCTTCCCACTTTGTTAGTTTTTTTATCACATACACTCTCAACATGTCTTCTAAAATTTGGTTTGAGTTTTCAATTTTTCCATCGGTTTGGGGATGGTATGCAGTACTAAAGTTCAATTTGGTACCCATTCCCCCAAATAGAGTCTTCCAAAAAGCTGAAGTAAACTTTGCATCTATGTCTCATATGATCATTTTAGGAATACCATGTAAGCTTACAATTTCTTTCATAAATACATTAGCTACTTGATGTATAATATATTTTTATAAGGAGTTCACATTGGGGATGTATAATATATTTTTATAACAAATCAATCCCTTCCGGTTTTGAGTATATCCCACTATCTCATTTTCCTGCAATTTGTCTTTGAATTTTTCATAGTTTGGGTCTTGACTCCTTACTTCCTAAATCAATCCTTCAATTTCAAATTTTGCACTACTCCCAACGCTATTCAAATTTTAACAAGCATTCCTACTTAAATCATCTGCAATCTTATTTTCCTTTCCTTTGATATGTTTGATCTCCATGTCAAATTCACTAAGGAAGGACAACCATCTAGCTTGTCTAGAATTTAAATCAGGTTGTGTGAAAAATTATTTCAAACTTATGTGGTCTCTGATTAATAAAAACTTTTTTCCTAACAGATAATGTCTCCACATATTCAAGGCATGTATTACAACAACTAACTCTAAGTCATACACACTGTAATTCTATTCGTGTTTCTTTAATTTTCTTGACTCATATACTATGACTGAGCTTTATTGCAGTAAAACTCATCCTAATCCCTTTTAACAAGCATTGATACATACTAAAAATCCTTGATTTGGATCAACAATATTTAGAATAGGAGCAGTTGTGAGTTTAAGTTTTAATTCTTCAAAACTATATTGACATTTTTCTATCCACTCAAACTTCACTCATTTCTTCTGTGGAGATGTGATAGGATATGCTAAGGCTAAAAATATTTCTACAAATATCCTATAGTATCCTGCAATTCCCATGAAAGATCTTATGGAGGAAACATCAATAGGCACAGGCCAATCCATGATAGCTTGTATCTTTTCTCAGTCCACTGTTAATCCTTTTTCTGAAATTATATGGCCCAAGTACTGAATTTTATCTTTATAAAATTCACATTTGCTAAGTATAGCATACAAATTATGTTCTCTAAGGGTTTGTAAGACAATTCTGAGATGTTATTTATGCTCAGATTCATTCTTATAATATACTATAATGTCGTCAATAAATACCAGAAATTTTTTTTCTAGATAATTACTTAAGACACTATTCATTAGGCACACAAAGGTAGCAGGTGTATAAGTCAATCCAAAAGGTAGAACTACAAACTCATGGTGTCCATATCTAGTTCTAAATGTAGTTTTATTTATGTCTTCATCTTTAATTCTCAGTTAATGATAGCCTTTCCTTAAATCAATTTTTGAAAATATTGTGGCTCTTTTCACTTGATCAAATAAATCATCTATCTTGGGTAGAGGATATCTATTCTTGATCATTAGTTTATTCATTTTTAGTAGTCTATACACATTCTAAATGTACCATATTTCTTTTTAACGAATAGTACCGTTGCTCCCCATGGGGATACACTTGGTCTTATAGCGCTTCACTCCAGCAGCTCTTGTAGCTGCAGTTTTAATTCTAACAAATCTGGGGTACTCATTCTGTATGGGGCTCTAGAGACTAGTGTAGCTCTTCGTATTAATTCAATTGAAAAATCAATTTCTCTTTTAGGGGCTAAGTGAGGAATTTCATCTGTAAATACATCCTTGAATTCTTTGATGACTGCTAATTTTTCCGCAAGCTCTTTTTCAGTTTTCTATCCCAATTCTTCCACTGTACAACATACATTTGGCAGCCCTTTCTCACTGTCCTTTTCAACTGAAGTGCTGAAATATGTCTAACTAATATTAGTTTGGGTTTCCCTTTCACTATAATTGGTTTTCCCTCACCATATATACAGTGTATTATTTTATCTAAACAATCTAGTATAGATTTATGTTTTTCTAACCAGTCCATTCCTACTAACACATCATAGGAGCCTAGAGGAAAAATATTCAAATTCAGTTTAGTTTCATACCCATTTAAATTTACATCAATATTTAGTAACTTATGGGTCACTTTTCTTTTTGTTCCTGTAGATAACTGAACTAACCATGCTTGCTAAAAAATTTCTGACTTTAATTTGCATTTTTCCACCATCTAAGGACTTATATAACTTAAATTTTCTCCTAGATCTATCAAAACATAAATAGTTTGTTCAGAAATCATACCTTCTATTCCAACCATGTTTGATTGGTGTTCAACTTGACGATCTTCCACTACAACACTAATTCTGGGGATATTTCTTGCCACGTCATTTTCAGTAGTGTCATCTCTTAGCACTTGTATGTTATGAATGGTTTGGTGAGGATAGTCTCATAGCAGATGAGGTTCTCCACAACCCCAACACTTTAGTGGCTCCTTCTTTTTTACAGTTCCATCTATTTTAATGTTTCCATCTATTTTTTTATATCCTGTTTGTGATTGGGCTGATTGATTTTCTCCATTTTTATTAAACTTTTTCCTTTGGTGATTTTTTTCCAAAGTTCTTCAAGTATGTTGGTTTTACTCTTTTTCCACTAGAGTCACCTATTTTCTTTGTTCTGCCAGTTTTTCGCTTGTTCATTTCTGCCTTTGAACTGTTGATAACACAGTATTTCCTTGTGTACAACTTCATCCATTTTCTTGGGCTTATCAAATTCTATCCTCTACTTGTAGATAGTAGGTAGGAAGTTTAAAAATCATTATACCTTGGCCTTCTCTTCTCTAATATAAGGTACATAGCGAAACATGTTGTTAAATTTGGTAACAAACTCATCGATGGTAAGCTGTCCCAACCTAAGCTCATGAAACTCTTTGGCTTTGTCATCATAGTATCGTTCATTCAGATATCTAGATTTAAATTTAGTTTGAAAATCTTCCCAAGTGACAGTTTTCTCATCTAGCACATGCACCATTTTGGTTTCTTCCCACCACAAGGTAGCCTTACCTTGTAATGGGTAAATAGCCAACCTAGCTTTCAAGTTACTTCCATATTCATAAAATTAGAAGTATTTTACCATGTTTATAAGCCAAGCTTCTGCATCTTCCTCCTTCCCACCATCACAAGAGGGAGGTTTTATTTTTCAAAATTCTCCTTGCAATTCCTTTTTCCTTCTAGACTGTTGTGTAAAGGTTTAACCATCCTCATATTCTTCTGAGTGGTTTTTAGTTTCCTTTCTCTTTCTACCAAAACCTTCACATTCGTGACTAGTCTTGGAAGTTAATTCTCTGATTAACCTTTCTTGCTCTTCATTGGCCAGCGATAATATTTCATTGTGGGTTTTCAGTTGCATCATTTATCTTTGCATTTGATGTATCATGGCCAGCAACGGAGCATTTCGACTGGTGGATTTTCTGTTCCACCCAGATCTAAATACAACTCATCCCCTTCACTCATGGTTTCAGTTGTACGGTTCTGCACTAATCCACTGTACACAAAAGTAAATATTAGTGTGTATTTGTTTTAAAAAAAAATAATTACAACAACAGAATTCTTGGATTTTATTTTCTAACGTGAGCACACATTTAGGCCCAGTGTTTTCACATGGGCTTTGATACCATTTGTAAAAAATCTGCTTCCAATATTTTTTTCTATTTATGGAATTTATATCATTCACCTACAACAGAATTAATGTTTTTTGTCACACCCTGACGAACACTATCTCACATACATTCTATTTTTTGTACTCTGGTCTAATTAATTGTTGAGTTTTCATTCAATAATTATCACCAATTATATTTTATTCTCAAATATTCTCAATGACATTTCTTACTCCTTGTTTTATTAGACCATGATTGAGATTTCAGTGCTTTTTCTAACATAATACTACTATCATGATTTTTATTACTATTGAAATCTTCTTCTTAGGACCATAGCCCAAAGACCTATTTCTAATTGGTTTCCCTATCATTTAGTTGACCAACTCTCTACCAATGGATAATTGTAAATTGTAGTTAAGGTTTTATCCTTAACTCTTAATATATAATTAATTCCCCAATTTTACTCATTCCTAAGTTCTATCCACAACAATATAATGGTCCATTCAACACAATTCATATTTTATTAATATCCCTTATATTTACTAAGGTGTTACGATACACCTCTACGGAACTGCACTTACTCCCTTTTGACACACACACGCACACACACACACACACACATATATATACATGAAACCTTAGTTTCGATTTTTCCTCTTTGAATTTACATGTCTTCTTTGTAGTTTTTCATTCCATGCTGTCATTATGGACCTACGGGAATATATATTTATATGATATGTATATGCATAACATTAATTGTTCTCACGAGTTATCCACGACATTCACTATGGGACATGTCAATAGATACCAACCAAATTTGGCATTTATGAATGGTTTAATGGAACTCCGGCTTCGTATGAGGTTTACACCAAATATCTGAATTGTATTATTGTCTCGAGATCTTATTTCATTTATTCCAGAGTACTTAGTTATGAAATATGTCACATGGCTCAGTCCCTTATTATTTAACCCTCTAGCTACGAGCTTAATCTCCATCAGCAGTTATGTTCTACATGGACGATTGAGATATGACTGTATCTATGGTTAGGGTTTCTTCCTCCATTACATTTTTTCTATATCTTTCTTTCCTACTATTCATCTCCATTAAGAAGTAGGGTTTCCTACTTTATTATGTCAATTTAAACATGCAGGTATCTGTATTTTTGTTTCGTTTTGATCTGAAATGATTATTTTACCACATTATCTCTGAAATCGATTCGATTTTCCTGTCAGGGTCGCAATGATGGGTTCTTCCCATAATGTTGTGTCCTTCACAGAGCCTCCCTTGCTCAATTTCGTATACCACAGTGACAACGCAATGGTAGAAATATCCTTTGGCATGCAAAGAAAGTGACTCCCCTTTCTGCGTATTTCTCAAATACGATTATTCCTTTAGATACCATCCCACAATTGGTTGGAAATTTCATTTTCATGTTTTGACAATCGATTTCAGTTTTAGGTCCATTATGTCCTCTTTTTAATTCGATTTCCAATTAAATTGGTAACTATCTAATGCATTTTAGTTAAATGCAGGTGACGATTTACCACGTGAGAGCCATTCCCTCTCCCACATGAAGATTTGTTCAACTGCTCACCTCCTTATGACATTTACAATCCTTCTTAGGTAAAACGTTATGCCTCCATAACATTACTTCCTTTCTAAATTACAAATCTGGTTTCTCAGAATTGTTTACTACTCGTTTTCTTTCGAGAGTGGTTCCTCTCCATTTGGAGAATCTAGTACCTTCATGGCTTACGTTCCCTTTTTCAATACTCGTAGGCTTACATAATAATTATTTGACCTATCCATCTAAAATTTTTCAACGGTTAATGTATACTATTGGTTTATGATGTAAATAAATCTTAGAGATAATAATTTCTACCTTATTTTGAGTTAATGAATCCTGATTTCCATTATTGAAATCTTGTAGATTTCCACTATGCCATTTATTGAGTACGCGTAGGAACTTTATGAACTCGATTTGTTTGTACAATTATTCTCTTTATTATAATTTCTCATCTATAATGATTTATCTTATATTGAATTTCAATCATTTGTATAGACAAGGTCTAATAATTTGAATCCCTAAATTGCACAGGAATTTAACAATTCCATGTTTCCTCCAATTTGACTCGTTATGTTGTCGAAGAGTTCAGGTAAGAATTTTCTTGACTTTAATTAACAGTTTATTTGATTCTTTGGTTACTCGTATTCTTCATTTTACTGACTCCAAAATCTCTTTTACTTACAACTTTATTTCTCTATGATGGTCATTAAGGTAAGTATTACCTACATTTCTGTTGTTCTTTATACTTTCAATTATTTCTATTTTTTGGAATCTATGCATCAGTACTAATTCCTTAACTTCTATTGTGTGTAGGTAACCTCTACCGTAATGCCTCACTTTACAAATTTTGTTAGCAGTATATATATATCCAACAATGACCTATTAACTTTGCATGTCCTTTTTCAGGTTTGTTTAGTAACCTACTTGGGGACTTCTTTATTATACATTTGAATAATTCTCAAAGAGATTATATACTTATAATTCCTAGGATTGAATCCCCAATTTTGTATAAATATTGGGACATACTTTACTTGGAGAGTATATGTATATGGATCTAAGTCTCCTGACTTAATCTAATTCAGGATAATTTGATATAATCTAATTCCAGTATTGAGGTTATGTTTACCATTACTCATATGATGTATTCTATAAGATTTGTATTTCAATTCAGTTAATAATTTATGAATTCCTTACTGTAATTCCGATAGAATATTATGTCTTATGTCTAGTATCCAATCTTCAAATTTTACCAGAGTAGAAGATTTGTTCTTAATGTTCTAAATTCACATTCATTACTAGGCAATAATTGCTTTCATTATGTACTATTTATTTAACATATTTTCATGGTTACTATATAAATTATACTGTATTTATTTTCTGCATAAACTGATTCAGATAGTTCACCTAACCTCAGATTTCAACCTACTTCAAGGTTTAGAAATTTTGAGAGTTGGTACTTTTCTCATAATTATCTGTGCAACACTATAGATCTATGCTATATTTATTATAGAATATTCTGTTAAATGCACAGATCTAACAGTTTACAACAAATAGAATTTTTCACATTATTTTCATACACAGAATATAATCCTTCACAGATCTAGCTAATTTCTTCTCCCTTATTTTAACTTCAATCTAATAACATAAATATAAGATAAAATGAATTAAATTGTGCATATCAATTCTGGTATACTATTTTCCACCCAACCTATGAGTTTTTTCTCCACAGCTCCCTCTGAGCAGAGATCAATTCATTCTAGCAGTAAACAACCTCTTGTCTACCCATACTTTTCTTATTTAATTATGTTTTCCCATCAACTTGTTTCCATAAGTACATCCAGTTAATCAGGATGTTGTTTTCCTTTTTGCCTAGGCTTTCCTTTTGTTTTTCCACAAAAGTACTTTAAAACTAGCTTTTTCCTCTTTGTAGTTTTATTTCACCTCTTCCTAATAACTTTCCTCTTTACTGGGGTATATTTTTAGATTTTTATCTCCAATTTAATTTTCAATATTTAATTTATTTTCTCCAAGGATTTTTGGAGAATGGGGAAATTCTTGGGAATCTTAGCCATCCTCATGGACTTGGATTCTTGATCTCTAATTATACTCTAGTCTTTTCACAATTAATTCCATTTTAATTTTATTAATTTTAAATAATAAAATATGTCCACAATAATTGTTTTCCCTTGGGTCAACTTGACCTTTTAGGACTATTTAATTGTCTAATAAAAGCAGACCCGATATATATATATATATATATATATATATATATATATATATATATATATATATATATATATATAATTAAGGTGGAAATTAAGATTTTATATTGGTTGTATGATTAGTATTTATTAAGGAATGAAATGAAATACATATTTCAACATAACACTGAGATATAGTGAAAGAAATGAACTTCAATTAATTAATAACAAGTACTAAAAATTGCTTACATGGAGAATAGAAAAAACTAGCTCAGAGAATGGTAGCTTATCTCTGAAAAGAGATGTAACAGCTACATGCCTTCTGAACTATGTTATAATGAGGCTTGAAGCTCTTTATATCATAAAGAAGAACTGTGAAACCTTAACAATAGGATATGAAGCGCCAACGGTTTTGGGCCGCATTGGGGTAAGTGGGATCACCAAATTCCCAGGGTCATAACTTTGGCATAAAATATTAGTTTCGCTATCATAATACTTCATTTCGAAAATGTCCACAAGGAAAAATAATGTGAAACAAATATTGGCACTTTTTCTGTCTCTTTGTTTTCCCAGAAAATGTCATTTACGACCTCAAAATGGCTTTGGAAGTTTAGGAAACAACATGAAAAACTGCAAAAAATAGAAATATGTGCTAGAATTAAGGAAACTGAAAGGAAAAAATGTAAAGATATGGTATCTGAATGTGTTGCATAATCTTCTTGTATGTGTTGCATGATCTTCTTGTATCTTTTCCTATAAATTCGTGTTTAATTACTAAAGACATATGTAAATATGCTAATACATTAAATAAATGATTAAAGGTATCTTGAAATAATTCAAAATTGGTCATTTAAAAAACAAAATTACTCATTCACCCCTCCCCCTAAGTAATTTCTTATTTTTCAATAAATATGTGTATTAATCATACATCTAGTGTATTGCATGGAGTTAGTAAGTTGTTGAATTGAAAACTTATATAGGTACTAGGGTGGTAGGTGTACTTGTATCCTAGCTTGATGGGGGTAAAGTGAGAATGTGAGATGGTTGATGAACACATATATGTGAAACGATGTCCTAGACAACTAGTGGATATAGGGGCTAGTTACCCCTGTACACCAACTTATATGGTAACATTTTTATATGGTCTTCGACAGATTCATTAAGACCAAGTTAAAATCCCTACGTCATTTTCAATAGGGGGATTTTTAGGGTGGTTTAAGTAAACATGACATAGTCAAGTTACGAGTGGTTTTTGAGCACTAGGTTTATGAAAACCCATGGTATTTAACAATAGTATTCATGTGGAAGATAGCCTATCTAAAGCCTAAACTACTCTAGGTAAATTTCTCCTCATGGCTATTAGGATCCCAAGAAACTATGTCTTTAGACAATACCACTTCTCTTAGTTTCATAATCCTAATATAGAGTCCAACATTTTGAATACGCATGTAAGCAAAGAGTACCTTGATGATGTTAACATATTTAGCTTCTTGTTATGGTATTCTAATAGATACCAACTAGGTTTCAATTTTTTAATATATTTCTTACAATATATTAATAAGTTTCTCTTTAAGAAAAGGAAAATGCAATTTGTTTGTTATAATTTTAATAGAAATGTTATGTTTACTTATCTAATAAGGAAAGAAGGATACATGTGTATTGTTTAATAAATTTTATAGTTATTAGTAATGTAAGTTATAAATTCAAGGAATTCATATCCATTATGAAAGACAATATCCTAAAGTGGAGGGGAACAAATAAATATCACTCATTTAGGTCATAAAGCGTAAAATATTGATTTTTTTTAATAAATAAATTCAGCGGCACACTAAAGCGGAGTTTTCAGAATTACTATATCATTCAAGCTATTTATTACTGTGTGTATATGGAGTTGTGAGTTGGATGTACTAATATTTGCATGTATTTTTTAATTAGATGTACTAATTCTCTTATGTATAGGTTTGATGATTATGTCAATTTTGAATATTAGTAAGGGTGGAACATAAGCAAGACTTCCTAGTACCATTGGTGTGTGTATTGGACATGAAAATCTAATAGTTTATTGAGGAATTTTGTAATGTTGCCGTGTATATTGGGCATGAAAATCTAATAGTTTATCAAGGAATTTAGAAGAACTTTAATTGTACATGTGTATATAGACAATCAAATCAATTTGTTTTGGGTCAGAGTGAGTGATAAAATAAATGTAACCAAACAAATATAAGTAAAATAAAATTATATAACACATTAATTAATAAAAATAACAACATGACTATTTCTGAAAAAGAATTCAATTTTATGGAATATAAAAAATAAGAGAGATTAACCAATACCTAAGAAACGAGATTCATCCTCCCACTGTCCTAAATTCCACGTGTCAAACACAATTTTTGAGGGATACATCTGTGATTCATTGGTCGAGCATGTTCGATCATATGGGAATCGTTGGGCTACCAAATCGAATTCGCCCAACAGTGAGTCCCTCTATAAATATGTGTCACAACTCCTTAAAAGCCCAATTTGGGCTGCTTTATCTTCATTGTTGTGTCTCTCTCTTGTTTTGGGTGTGTAGGAGCGAGTAGCATAGGGTTTAGGAGCATTTTGGAAGTGATATGCCTTGTTTTCAGGGAGAGGGTGGAGTGGTTCAAGGGAAACACAAAGATGTGGGATGTGTTCCTTGATGGTATGGGTTTGGAGAGCGATGTTGAGTTGGCATTGGCCAACTTGGATCTTAATGATCCAGTGCTAAAATATGTCACTCTTAATGATAGTGATACTCTTGAGGGGTCATCCTGCACACGAGCAGATGCAAAGATTGGATACAAAGGAGGAAGATGTAGAGGAGAGCAATGGTAACCATGAAAATGATGCTGATTTTGAGGACGGTAACTAATGAGCTACCTACTACATTGTATTTGTTCTATATTTTCTATTTCTATTTTCCATTGTCATTGCTAGTTAGGAGTCTTCAGGACTTAGTATTTATGTAACACATTTTGATTTTGATGACTTAATGAAAAAAATGTAGTTTAGTATTTATGTAACACATTTTGTAAATGATGACTTAATGAGAAAAATGCAATTTCTTGTCTTTCTACTATTGAATCATTGATGAATCTGACAGATTTTTTTGTATGCATAACCTTATAACTTACAAATTTACAATGTAAAATCTAGTTATATGTCTAAATTTGTATCATCATAAGAATTTATGTAATATAAAATCATTAAATATCTATTTATATATATAAAGTGCCGTGCGTGTCTTGTTCCGAGAGTTACATTCCCAATGTTAAACACTCAAATTTTCATGTCCAGGGTGTCGAGTGTCCCCGTGTGAGGTAAGTTAGAGCACTACCTAATTTCTAAACCGAATACCAAATTAATATATAAAATACTTTATTTGTGAAATAAAAGGGTACTCCTACACAATACTTTGGCAAACCCAAAATCATAAAAACATCACAATTAAAACCCGAAACGATGACCTTTTTATTAACCTAAAATCATAAAAACATCACAATCAAAACCCACAACGATTACCTTCTTATCCCAAATATTCATGCGAGAAAAAGAAGTGATGTTAATGTTGTTGGATAGCCAGAGGATTCAATCACACAATTTACATACATATTTCACACATAAAACAATGAGCTGCAGCTCTTCAATTAATCTCAATCACTCTAAATCATAAAACTAAATACAGTGAACCTGGCGAAGGGTATTTAACCTAAATTGACATGCACACACTCTCACATAACTGAACTTGATCAACTCCCTTAACTCACTCTCTAAATCACTCACCAAATATATCTATAACTCAACTCAACAGATTCACTTAACTATTTGTCTAACTTTTTCATGCGGGAAGTAATTATATATTTTAACACTCCCCCTTAATTATGATTGCTAAACTAAAACATAAATCATGACAACTCAAACATGCATGTTGGTCCATGTCACAGCTAGGCTTACAACACCCAAGTTTCTTTTGTGAAACTCAAAAAAATCTACTATTAATGGCTTTGTAAAGATATCAGCCAATTGATCACTTGTTTTACAAGGCTTCAAGTGAACTTCTCCATTGCTCACAAGTTCTCGAATAAAGTGATATCCAGTATCAATATGCTTGCTCTTTTGATGAAACACACTATTCTTGGATAATGCAATCACTGATGTGTTGTCACAATATATCAATGTTGATCCTTGCTATTGCTGCTCGAGTCCATCCAATACTCTTCTTAACCATACTGCTTGACATGTTGTTGAAGTTGTTGCTACATATTCTACTTCTGCTGATGATAGTGTCACAATAGGCTACTTATTAGATGCCCATGCTATCACTTCTGAACCGAGATGGAACACATAACCGGATGTGCTCTTTCGATCATCCAAACTTCCTGCAAAATCACTATCTGTGTATCCATTCAATTATTTCTTTTCTATTCTTGAATACATTATACCATAATCTTTGATTCCTGTTATGTATCTCAAAATTCTTTTTCCAACACTCTAATGTGTGTCTTTTGGAGTCGCCATAAATCTAGAAATCAAACTTACTCCCTGCATAATATCTGGTCTTGTCGCTGTGAGATACATGAGGCTGCCAACCAATATTTTGAATAGAGTTGGATTGACATCTGCTCCTTCATCATACTTACTTAAATTTATACCTGTTGCAACTGGTGTAGGTATAGGTTTGGAATTATCCATCCTGAATTTTTTCAACAAATCTTTTGCATACTTATTTTGGAAAATAAAAATTCCTTTTTCGGATGGCTGAACTTCAACGCCAAGAAAATATTTCATGAGACCTAAATCTTTCATCTCAAATTATTTCATCATGGCTACTTTAAATTCATCTATCTCAAGATCACCTATCTCAAGATCACCTGTAAAAATCATATCATCAACATATAAGAAAACTATCAAAATTTGTCCATGCTCATTTACCTTTGTGTATAAAGTAGGCTCAATGTTGCTTCTGCAAAATCCATTATTGATCATATAACTATCGATTCTGCTATACCATGCTCTAGGTACTTGCTTTATTCCATAGAGCGCTTTCTTCAATCTGTAAACTTTATTCTTTTTTCCTTCAACTTCATAACCTGGAGGCTTCTGTACATAAATTTATTCTTCTAGAACTCCATTCAAGAACACTGATTTGACATCCATCTGATATAATTTCCACTTGTTCTGAGATGTTGTCGCTAGAAATTCTCTTACAGTATCCAATCTAGCTACTAGAGAAAAAATTTCCCCAAAGTCTATTCCCGGTTGCTGCGAGAATCCTTTTGCTACAAGTCTTGCTTTAAATATGTCAATCTCACCTTTCTCATTCACTTTAGTATTGTACACCCACTTCACACCAATGATATTTTTATCATTTGGTAAATCAACCAAATCCCATGTAGCATTTTTTTCAATTGAATTCATCTCTTCATCCATGGCTTGCACCCAATTGTCATCTCCTATTGCTTCTTGAAATGAAGAAGGTTGGAATGACAAAAATGAAAAATTTGCACTAACATCCAAATCATCATAAATATCTTTCAAAATTCTCATCTTTTTCTTACCATTACTTCATTCATTACCTGATTTGTTGCTTGGAGAATTATTATCTATGGATCTTCTTGAAGATCCATGATGCTCTGAAAATCTTGGAGTCCTCGCTGGTGTGACTTTGTTTGGTGTCTGCTCTCTTGGTTCTTGCTACTACTCTTCTTCTACACCATACTCTTCCATCAATGGTGTTTGTGCATCGGTTAGTGTGTCTACAATCCCATTCCATGACTCTTGTTCTTTGGACACAACATCTCTGCTAATGATTGTCTTCTTGGTGATAGGGTTATACAATTTGTAAGCTTTTTATTGCTCACTATAACCAGTAAATATACATTTTTCACTTTGATCATCTAATTTTCCTCTTATTTTCTTAGGCACATGTGCATAGGCTACACATCCAAAAACTCTGAAATGAGATGCACTACATGACATACCTGACCATGCTTCTTCTGGAACTGTGTTCATCGTGCTCTTTGTAGGAGATATTTTTATCGCATAAAAAGCACATGCAACTGCTTCTGCCCAATACTCATTAGACAAATGTTTTTATTTCAACATGATCCTTGTCATGTTCATGATTGTTCAGTTCTTTCTCTTTGCTACATCATTATGTTGTGGTGTGTATCTGGTTGTAAACTGTCTTTTGATTCCATGTTGTTTGCAGTACTCATGGAATGTCTTCGAATCATATTCTCCACCATGATCAGATCTCAAAACCTTGATCCGTCGATCACTTTGGTTCTCCACTAATGCTTTGAACTCTTTGAAATTTGCAAAAGTTTCAGAATTCTTCAAAAATTAAACCCAAGTCTTCCTGCTATAGTCATCAATAAAGGTGAGGAAATAACAGCTTCCACCAATTGACTGTGTCCTCATAGGTCCACACAAGTCGGTATGCACCAATTCAAGTGGTTTCTTTGCCCTATAAGAAACTCTTTTCAGAAAAATTTCACGGTGTTTCTTTGCCAAGATACAACACTCACAAGTGCTTGCAGGTTCTTTGATGGGAGGTGAACCTCTCACCATATGTTTTTGCTGCAACAATTTTAAACCATAAAAATGCAAGTGTCCAAACTGAAAGTGCCATAACTAGTAATAATCAAAACATGCAGTTGTAAAAGAACTAACCTGGTCATTGAAGTTCATAATTAGAGGAAAGAGTCTGTTCCTCGTCATCTGCACCTTTGTAATCAGCTGCTTTCTTGGGGATTTGTCGTAAATAACACACTGTTTCCCCTGAAAGATAGGTTTGTATCCTTTCTGCGTCAATTGACCAGCACTAATCAAATTGTGTTTGAGTCTAGGGACATAGTATACCTCTGATATGGTCTTTGGCTCCCCCTGCTTGGTCACAATGTTGACCACTATTTTTCCATCTACATCCATAGTCTTGTCAGTCCCCAAATTTACCTTTGTCTTCACTGAGACATCCAAATTGGAAACCAAATGGTTGTTGCATGTCATGTGGTTACTGCAAACAATGTCTAATAGCTAGACCTTATTAGACGGTGCATGCATGGTGTTGCATGCTAGAAACATAGATTTAGTATTCTCTGTACTAACATTAGCTCTCTGATTGCCTTGATCAACAATCTTCTTCCTACAATCATGAGCATAATGACCAAATATATTGTAGTAATAACACTTTACCTTTGATTTGTTAGACCTTTGATTGTTATGAAAGCTTATGTTATTGCTGCTTCCACTTTGACGCTCATGATCTTCTAGGCCATCTCTGTGACCACCATAGTTGCTGCCTCATCCTCTACCTTTCAATCGACCTCTGCCTCGACCTCTTGAAATACAAACTTGAATTTTGAAGGTGGTTTCTAGAGTGGAATCATTATTTCTGTCTATCCTTGCTTCATTTGACAGAATTAACTCATCAACTGTCATTTTTTCCAAATCCTTCGCTTCTTCTATGGCTGCTACCACAACACCAAACTTGGTAGACAAATATCGAAGAACCTTCTCAATCACTGTTCGATATTTAACATCTTCACCATAGATTTTTAACTGATTTATGACATACATGACCCTATTCATGAAGGAATCACTGTCCTTTGTCTCCTTCATCTGCAGATTTTCAAAGTCTCTCCTAGTATTCTGCAATTTGATAATATTAACTTTGGCCATACCTTGATAGCTTGTCACCAAAGTTTCCCATGCCTCCTTTGCTGAAGAGGTTATCATGATCTTCTGAAACACTAGTCGGTCCATTCCCTGCTGGACAAGAAGCAATGCTTGTGCATTCTTCCGCTTGTCTTTCTTCCATTGTTACCTCTCTGCATTATTGAGGGCTCGTTCCTCTGCATCATCTTGAGGTTCTACAAACCCGAACTTGACATGGTCCCATACATCATGCAATTTTAGCATAGTCTCCATTTTAATATCCCACACATCATAATCTTTCCCAGTGAAAGAAAGAAGTTGTGGCTGAAAATTTGATGTGGCCATCTTGCCTCAAAAAAAAAAATTTCTCTAACAAAAGCCTTAAATTTCTCTTTTTTATGTGCTTGGCAAAGCTTAATAAATAACCTTAAAACCCTAAATTTTATAAAAAAAAATTTCTTAATTTTATAATAATTTATAAAAAACTTTTAAAAAAACCTTTTGATTTTATATATATATATATATAAAATATTTATTAAAAAAAAAACTTTATATATAAAAAAAATCTAAAAAAAACTTATGAATAAAGCCCTTTCACGTGAACCGATATAAAACTTTTGAATAAATCAAAACCAAATCCACGTATTTTCTGGTTTGATTTCCCAAAAACCAAACAAGCCACCCAGGTGACCTTTTAATATAAAATATGGTACCTTTCGAAGAGGCTCACGCTCACGTATCAACCGTTCTTTGACTTTTTGGCTTCCTTAACTACGTTTGTTGGCGATTTTTTTTAAATGTGTTCACGGCTATCAGCCTCACTGTCAGCCTCACGGCTAACACAAAGTCTCTGCAGTCTCTGTAGTTTGTCTATCCAAGGATTTTTTTTTATAAATTTGACGACCTTCTGCTCTTGGCCTTCTTTACTGGCTCTGCATGACCACACTTGGATAGCCAAAAGATTTAATCACACAATTAACATAAATATTTCATACAAGAAGTAATTATTTATTTTAACAAATGCAAAGAATTAGGGAGAAAACCATGCATACTTAAACTCGGCCGCATAATAGAAATTATATCAATATTTAACCCTTTCTTACCATGGTTACCATTATTTTTTCCAGTTCCATGTACCCCACCATCTCACAGCGCCGGAAAGGTCCTTTACATCATAACTGTTGAGCCAAAAACCTTGTGACCACTTATCAACAATTTTCAGAAGAATATTAGTATGAAAATATTGAAACAAAGAAATGATTCCATGTATTTGTGCGTTGGGAGAATTTCAGGAGATGGCGATGTTACCAGAGATTTGGCCATCCTTCCCACAACAGATGGAGAAGACTGACATTCATATGGAAGCGAAGATTTGGCAAGCCCTCCCATAGGATTTTCCAGTTTAGATTTTATCCATGTTGCCCATGCGTGTTCTTTCCAAAATGAGGAAAGAAAATGCTATCTTCCAATGGGCAGCAAAGAATTGATTCAAATTTGTTAGTGCACTCCTTTCCAGGATTTTTGTTTCAGTTGGACTGGGCCTGGGAACATATTGTGGGAACTTGGGTTATAGAATATTTAGAAGATGATAATTTAGACATGAAAATTTACAAAGTTCCTTTACTGGTTGATATCGTCATTGTGGATGCCTACCAGAATATCTACTATTCTCACAGAAGAGGAGATAGATTGGATCTTTGCATAGGAAATTTAGCTACTAGGTCTCATATGCGCTTGCCTTATCCTCAGCCTCTCCGATGGAACTTCATCGCTATGGATATTGATCCTATCAGGAGGCGCTGCACTGTTGTGCTCGAGGAAAATAATATTGGATGGGGACAAGAAGCTCACAATAGTATGGTGATGTAGATTTATGACTCAGAATCCAATGCATGGACAGTTGTTTCCATGACAATACCACTGCTAATTTTCCCTAGTGGAAAGGGTGTCTTCTCTAAGGGAAAATTTTACTAGATTACCTCTAGGTATGGCATTTGTCGCGTGATAGGATTTAGCATTGCAGAGAGACGTTGGGAAGAAATTGGATTGCCTCAGGTTTTTTCATGTGAAAATCTACCAAAACGGTTTGAATTAGGTGGATGTGATGGGCGAGTGGTGTTAATGGTTTATAATAATTCTTGTCACTGTAGTCGCATCTGGAAGTTGAAGGAAGGACCAGGCGTTCCGAAAATGTGTGAATCGAATCCGATTGGGAGGCCAGAAGGCCCTAACTTTTATATTGTCAGAGAAAATAGCGGCAGATGGACGATGATCTTCGATTCAGAATTCAAAATAATGATATGCAATCCAAAGCGAACATTAACAAGGCACATCACATTGCCTTCTCTCGTACGCTTCCCAGTTTTCTCTAGAATTTTTGTGTCAGACTTCAAATCCAACAATGTTTCTTGGACTTAGGCAGCGATATTGAAATTAGATAATTTAATTGATAATAAATCAGAGAGGCATTCAACTTGTTGGAATTTCTGAGAATCCCAAAACAAATTATGGAGAGAATAATACTCTTCTTCTTAACACAAAGAAATTTAAAAATTATTGCTTCACAGAACAGAGATTCACACTTTGAAAATTTCTATTTCATTAACTCAAAAAAAAAATATTACAAGATCTTCCTCTGACTAAGGGATTACAAAAACTTAGACTGCTGCAACAACGCAGTGCTAAAACAACTGTCTCTCTTCAAAAAATAACACTTTGTATCTATGTAAAAACTTGCCTTTGGGCTCTCTGTTTTTCAAAAAAAAAAACAACACTGCTATGTGTAAAATTTACATAGCCTTTCAAACCTTTTTGTTTATATATGTCATGACATATAAAACATAAAAACAAAACTTTTTAAAATAAAACTAAAACTATTATAAGACCTGTGGGGCCCTATACAAATAACGCGCATATAAAATATATCATATGTTAAAAACACACGTATATGTTAAAACATATATAACAAAAAAGGTTTTATAAAACCTGCGCGATAATAAAAACATTTAATTGAAAACTTTAACAACATTAAAAATTTGCAACCCGCTGGACTTCAGTAGAAATTTAACCGAATTGCAATCAACCATTTCACATTACAAAAGAGTCTTGTGAGGTCAGTGCTTTGGACGTGCGATGAATTATGAAATCCGCCTTATAAAAATACATCATGTCCGAAATTTGGCCTGGGGTACGATGAATTTTGTGTGCACGATGAACATTGCAATCGGCCCTATAAATCATATCGCGTCCGGATTTGGGCTGCTAACGCAAGCCAAGTTTGTGACGTGAAAACTCTTTATCCATTGCGCCTCATAAATATTTCGGGTCTAGAAATTTGCAATGCAAACGGGCCAAAAAGAAACCCGCTCCAATCCACGGCTGCCGCATGTCCTCCAGTTGACTGGTTGTGGTGTGGGACCACCAAAACACTCCCGCATACAAAAAATAAAAAACAACTCTGTTTTATAAAAAAAAAACTCTGCTTTCTGTATTAAACCCAAACACAATGTTTCCATGTAAATGAAAGCTCTATTTTTCTTTTTACAAAGGACAGGCGCTGAAAAAACAACAGCTCTGTAAACACAAGATTGTAAGGGTTCACAAAAAAAATTGATTGTTCACCATTTTAGCAAGTGACTCTATGTGCAGGGTTTTTCAAACATATTTAGAAAGCGGCTTACTATACAGAGGGTAGTTTAAAGTAACATTTCAACACTCCCCCTTAATTTCAACTGCTAGGTTATCAGTCATACCCAGACATTTTCTCAAAAAATCAAAACTCTTCTGCCCCAATGGCTTGGTCAGAATGTCTGCAAACTTCTCCTGAGTTCTACAGTGTTCTAAAACAATTTCACCATTGTTCACTAGCTCCCTGATGTAGTGAAACTTTGTGTCAATGTGTTTTGTTCTCTTGTGAAACACAAAATTCTTGGATAATGCAATAGATGAGCTGTTTTCACAAAAAATCACTATACCTTTTGCTTTCTCTTGGCTTAAACTCCTTAGAATCCTTCTCATCCAAATTTCTTAACATGCTGCTATTGTAGCTGCCACATACTCTGCCTCTAATGTAGACAATGCTACAATATGTTGTTTTTTATAAGCCCATGAAATGGCTCCTGAACCCATGTGAAAAACATAACCGGAAGTGCTTTTCTAATCATCTACACTTCCAGCTCAATCACTATCAGTGTATCCAAATAAATCTGAACATTCTGAAGCAGTATATAAAATACCAAACCTTTTTGTTCCCTTAACATACCTCAGAATTATCTTTGCTGCCTGCCAATGTGCTTCTTTTGGCCTCTCCATGAATCTGGAAATCAAACTAACAGCATGCATTATATCAGGCCTAGTATTATTAAAATACATGAGGCTTCCAACTATGCTCTTGTACAAACTAGGATCAAAATCCTTTCTTCTATCCTCTCTGCTGAGTTTTAATCCCATCACTGTGGGAGTGATTGCTGCTTTACTCTCCTGCATATTAAATCTTTCCAACACTTCATTAACATATTTTTCCTGTGAGATAAAAAACCCATTTTAATTTTTCTCTACTTCTATTCCTAAAAAGTACTTCAGCAAACCCATATCAGTCATTTCAAATTCATCTTTCATGACTGTTTTAAAGTTTTCAACAAGGCAATCATCATTGCCTCTGAAAATTACATCATCAACATATAAAACAACAATTAGCATTTTACCATCTTTTTCTTTGATGTAGAGGGTGGGCTTTCCCTCACACTTTTCAAATCCATTTTCTAGTAGATAGGAATCTATCCTACTGTACCATGTTCTTGGCACTTTCTTCAGCCCATAAAGAGCTTTCTTCAATCTTCACACTTTTTGCTCTTGGCATTTCTTTTCGTAGCCTAGAGGTTGTTCAATGTAAAGCTCTTCCATTAACACTCCATTTAGGAATGTTGACTTCATGTCCATTTGGTAAACTTTCCACTTGTTTTGTGCTGCTATGGACAACACTGCCCTCACGGTTTCCATTCTTGCAATCGGTGTGAAATTTTCCTCATAGTCTCTCCCATGCTGCTGCTTATACCCTTTGACAACAAGTCTAGCCTTGTGTCTTTCAATTTTTCCTTCAGCATTACTCTTGGTCTTGTAGACCAATTTAACTCCAATAACTTCTTCACCTTTTGGGAGTTCAACTAAATCCCATGTCTTGTTTCTTTCTATGGCATTAATTTCCTCATCCATAGCTTCTATCCATTTCATATCTTTAATAGCATCCTCAAAATGAATAGGATCATCAACATGACAATATAAAGCAAGAAAAGAGTTCATACCTTCATTTTCTGCCTCTTGTTCATAAATGTCATTTAAATTTCTAAACTTCTTTCGTCTTTCATTTGGTGTATGAGTGCTTGAAGTAGAACTCGAATCTTCTCCTTGTGGTGTGCTTGGAGAAGCACTTTCATTTCTCCTCAAGGGTGTCTCTTGCTGTCCTTGTGTTGGTGCTTCTATTTGGGGATGTATTTCAGCCATCTCTTCATCACTTTCATCACGAGACAAACAATTTTTAACATTCATTGTTTTATCTATGCTTCCATCCCAAGCTTCCTCTTCAATGAACTGAACATCTCTGCTCACAACAAACTTCTTGGTGGATGGGTTATATAACCTATAAGATTTGGATTCCTCACTATATCCAATAAAAATACATTTCTCCCCCTTGTTTTCCAACTTCTTCCTTAGCTGATCAAGAATGTGTGCATAAGCCACACATCCAAAAACTTTCATGTGTGTGACACCTTGCTTTGTGCCACTCCATGTCTCTTTAGGAACTTTGTTCATGACTACTTTTGTTGGACACCTATTCAAAATGTATGCTGCACAATGTATAGCTTTAGTCCAATAATAATTCGGAAAATGCTTTGCCTTAAGCATACTCCTTACCATATCCATGATTGTTCTATTCTTCCTTTCGGCAACTCCATTTTGCTGCGGAGTGTACCTAGTTGTAAACTGCTTATGAATTCCATTTTCTCTACAAAAACGTAGAAATTCTTTGGAGATATTCTCACCTCCTATATTAATCCTTAGGACTTTGATATGCAGCTCACTTTGCTTCTCTACAAGTGCTTTGAAATTGCAGAATATTTCAAACACTTCACTTTTGTTTTTCAAAAAATAAACCCAAGTTTCTCTAGTAAAATCATCAATAAATGTTAACATATAGTGGCTAATAGCAAGTGATGGAGTTTGCATTGGCCCACATAAATCTGAGTGGACAATTTCGAAGGGTTCTTTTGCCCTTATGCTTTTCCTAGATGGAAAATTTTCTCTTTGTTGTTTCCCCAAGATACAACCTTCACAAACGCTGTCTGGTTTCTCAATCAATGGAAAACCTCTTACCATTCCTTTTATGTTCAACAAGTTAAGACCTCCAAAGTTGAGATGTCCAAATCTCAAGTGCCACAACCAACTCTCATCTTTTGGTTCGCTTTGGAAAGCCTCTTATGTCACTGCTGCTATTTCTTCTCCATTTTTCAAATCTGCTCTCATCCTGAGAGGGAAAATCTAGTTCCTTGTCATCTTCACTTCAGCAATACATTGTTTGCTGGGTGGTTTATCCATGATGGTGCATACATCATCCTCAAAGAAAACATTGTACCCCTTTTGAACAAGCTATCCAATACTTAAGAGGTTACATTTCATTCTAGGAACATAATATGGATTTGTTTTCTCATTTTCTTGTTAATAAATTTACTTCTCCTTTTCCCATAACAGAAACTTTACTATATGTCCCTAATGTGACTTGTGATTTCACATTTTGATATAACATAGAAAACATGGCTATGTTTCCGGTCATATGGTTACTACAACCGGAGCCTATAAACCATAAATCTTCACTCTTTTCCTCAGCCATATTACAAGCTAAAAACAATTTATCTTGGCTGATATTTTCTCTAGTGAAATTTGCACTTGTTCTATTACTCATATCATGCTGCTTCTTCCTACATTCATTTGCATAATGCCCATTATTTTTACAATAATGACATTGGACATTGGATTTATCATACCTTTTTCCTTGAGCATGTTTCTAACCACTTTGTTGGCTGCTGCGTTAGCCTTGGTTTTGATTTGGATTTCTGCCCCTTCCTTGAGAATTTGCTAGACTGTTTCTTCCACCTCTGTTTTGGCTTCTGCCTCTTCCTTTCTTGTTTCCTCTGGCTTGACCTCTTCCTCTTCCAAAGGACATATGGGTCTTAATGGCATGCTCTAGAGATGAGTTTTCATTTCTACCCAATCTCTGCTCATGTGTCATCAGTGATGCATGTAGCTCATCAACTAAAAATTTTGTGAGATCTTTTGTCTCTTCTATGGTGGTGACAATCACATTAAACCTTGAGGGTAGGCTCCTCAATAGTTTCTCCACAATCCTCCTTTCTTCAAGAATCTCTCCATGAGACCTTATCTGTGTGACCATTCCAATCACATGTGTGAAGAATGAGTCAATGTTATCTGACTCCTTCATGTAGAGAGTCTCAAAATCTCTCCTCAGTAATTGTAGTTTTGCTTTCTTCACTTTCTCCATGCCTTGATAGGCTGTCTTGAGAGTTTGCCATGTTTATTTGGATCTCTTAGCTACTACTATCCTTGGAAACACACTCTCATGCACTGCTTGATACAAAAAGTAGAGGGATCTAGAGTCCTTCTTCTTATTGCTCTTCAATAGTTCCTTCTCTGCCTGAGTTAAATCATTAAACTCATTTTCATCCACTAGTTCTTCAAAACCATCCTCAACAATTTCCCATAAGTCTTGGGAAGCAAACAAGGCTCTCATAGTTATTGCCCAGTAGTCATAGTTTTTCCCATTAAATTGTGGGAGCTAAGTATTACCTATACTCATGCTAGTGTTGGCTCCAACCATTCTTGCACTCTTAACTATGCTTCAAACACTTGACTGTGTATTTAAAATAAACTGATTGTTCTGCAAACAGTAATACAAATAAAATTGTCCTGAGAAATACCTTGGATTATTTTGACTGAGTCTTCACTCTGCTGGAGAAGCTACTGCAACAAGAAATCCTTCCTTCAGCTTCTTTGACACCTTCAAAGAGCCTGGACTAGCTCTGATACCATGTTGGAATTTCTGAGAATTCCAGAACAAATTATGGAGAGAATAATACTCTCCTTCTTAACACAGAGAAATTTAAAAATTATTGCTTCACAGAATAGAGATTCACACTTTGAAAATTTCTATTTCATTAACTCAAAAAAAAACTATTACAATATCTTCCTCTGACTGAGGGATTACAAAAACTTAGACTGCTGCAACAACGCAGTGCTAAAACAACTGTCTCTCTTCAAAAAATAACACTCTATCTCTGTGTAAAAACTTTCCTTCGGGTTCTCTGTTTTTCAAAAAAAAATAACATTGTTATGTGTAAAAGTTACATAGCCTTTCAGACCTTTTTGTTTATATATGCTGTGATATATAAAACATAAAATAAAACCTTTTTAAAATAAAACTAAAACTATTATAAGACCTATGGGGCCCTATACAAATAACACGCATATAAAATATATCATATGTTAAAAACATACGTATATGTTAAAACATATATAACACAAAAGGTTTTATAAAACCTGCGCGATAATAAAAACATTTAAATGAAAACTTTAACAACATTAAAACTTTGCAACCTGCCGGACTTCAACAGAAATTTAACCGAATTGCAATCAACCATTTCAAGTTACAAAAGAGTCTTGTGACGTCAGCGCTTTGGACACATGATCAATTATGAAATCTTCCTTATAAAAAGACATCGCGTTTGAAATTTGACCTGGGGTATGCTGAATTTTTTGTGCGCGATGAACATTGCAATCAACCATATAAAGCATATCGCGTCCGAATTTGGGTTGCTGACGCAAGCCAAGTTTGTGACACGAAAACTCTTTATCCATTGCGCCTCATAAATAATTCGAGTCCGGAACTTTGCAATGCAAACGGGCCAAACAAAAACCCACTCCAATCCACGGTTGCTGCGTGTCCTCCGATTGACTGGTCATGGTGTGGGACCACCAAAACACTCCTGCGTACACAAAATTTAAAAAAAAAACTCTGTTTTATAAAAAAAAACTTTGCTTTCTGTATTAAACCCAAACACACTATTTCCATGTAAATGAAAGCTCTGTTTTTCTTTTTACAAAGGACAGGTGCCGAAAAAACAACAGCTCTATAAACATAGGACTGTAAGGGTTCACAAAAAAAAATTGATTGTTCACCATTTTAGCAAGCGGCTCTGTGTGCATGTTTTTTCAAACATATTTGGAAAGCGGCTTACTGTACAGAGGGCAGTTGAAAGTAACATTTCAACACAACTTTCAGTTATATAAGTTGTTTATAAATTCTGTTGTCTCTCATCATTTTTAATTAAGGTGTTTGTAAATTTGGCCGGTTCCCATCATGTTGTATCAAGGCTCTTACATACCAGGATTCTACGAGATTCTCCAATTCCTCTCAAAGATGTTTAGTTGTTGCAAAGAATTTTTCAATATTTTGTCTCTTACTGTTTTAATTTTATTCTTTTAAGGATATGTAAAATTGATTTGGAAACATAAAATGGAATGAAATTGTATTCATCTTTGTCATCCAATGAACACGAAGAAGGAACATGCAATTGGGGTTTGGGGTTTCCATTTATGTCCACACGAACAATGCAATGCAGTGTGGCAAAAGAGTTTAGCATTTCCGATGGCTCTTTTATCATTATTATCATTAATAATTTATTAAATATTAATACGAATTTACTTTAATTTTAATTTATTAAATATTCACAGATTATGTATAATGTAATGAACTTTTAATTTTTAAAATTTTTTACAATAGAATTATATTCGTATATATAATATATTAGTATTTATATATCATTTAATTTATGTAAAAATAAAATTATATTGATAAATATTAATTTTTATGTATTATTAATTTTATGCACAATTTAAAATTAAGTTGGTTTCCTATGGATGAATCAATGATACAATGTTATTTTTTTATAAACCATATAAATTTTTGATATTTATTTACAAAGTTCATATTATATTAATAGTATATAAATTTAATATTTTTAATAAATTATATACTAATATATTATCTTAAAAAAATATAAATTTAATATTTTAAATTTTTTTTTTTTTTTTAATTAGATTTTTTTTGGGTTAAGGATATCAATGTATGTGTTAATGAAAATATAATAATAATGATAGTTATCATCTTTACAAGGAGTCTTTTCTTGTCGGTGTTTTCCAACAGGGTGGGGACAGGCTATTGCCATCCCATTTGGCCATGCAACAATTGGTAATAAAAGGTTGTTTAATATGAGGTGCTTTCCATTTTTCACTCAAATGCCATTCTCATTAAACATCACCATTGTAGCCCTCATTCCATTCACATTTTCCTTGACTACACTATTATCACCCAACCTATATGCTAGAGTGTCTCTTGGGTGAAGGATCACTCTCAGCAGTCACCAAGCATGGAAATTATGGTCTGAATCTCAACACTCCAAAGTTATAATAATGTTAGCCATTAGGGAAAGTAGATCTATAGGAATTGGACAAGAAAGAAAATTGTAGAAAATACCCTAGTTGTCCATGTGAAAGTCTATGGTAACTCTTAACTTTGGAAAAACCAACCCATCATAAAAAAATAACTTTGTACATCTGAGGTAGCTTCTCTCTCAAGCATGGCCATTCATTTCCCTTCCTTGTTTTCTATTCAGTTTTTTACTCATGGCGTTCTTGCTTGGTATGCCAATCCTTATAGCCATTCAGTTTTGTCACTATTGTTGACTCTAAGTTACTTATTTCACTGGGCTACTCCTCCCCTCATTCATCACATTATCTTGTGATACTCCCTTAGGCTGGCACTTCTCCCCCCATCCCTCTATCATTCCACTAACTTCACTCATATGTCTGAGAAGCATGCATCACTTTATCTTGTTCACTTGGAACATTCTACTACGTACCTTTGTCTTCTTCTTGATACTCCCCCTCGTGTAACTTTACCTCTTGTCCTTACATGTACATCCATCATGCCTTACCAATGAGCCCAAATCCATAGGGGAGTTCCACATTACCAGGAATGTGCCAGTGAATGAAATACATGTATTCGCCACACATTTGAAAAAATATTTGCTCAATTTTGAGATCTTACCTCAAGCCCCATCCAAGAAGAGCTCACCCATTCTAAGTGGAAAGAGACTTCCCAAAGGCACCACTTCTTAGAGATTATGATACTAGTTGACATGTTGTGTAAGTGCCTGATATTGGACATAAATGTAGGTGCTTTAATCAGTGCATGCACAAAGTGGAACTATATTAGCATATGAAATTCCCCTTAGGAAATGTTCTCCTAGTTCAACATGAGTGCAGAGAAAATATCCTCCTCTCTATGGAGCATTCACATAGGCACATGATGAAACTAGATCATCGAATCGAGCGCATTGAGAAGAACACACCCCCCCCCCCCCCCACCTCCCCCCGAGCCCCCCTCCACCCACTAGAGGCACACCAAGTGGAAACAAGGAGCTAATGTAGGTCACAACAGCTAATTCAAGTCCTACTTAGTCTCTTGTCATGTCTTTGGTTTATAAATTTACTATTTACTTAGTTTTCTTCCTTAGTTGTGAAGGCTCATATTTTAGGTTCTATATGGTAAATTTTGAACTTGTAGGCAACTTGATGTCTTTTTCCTCTCTAAGGAAAGTGAATGTTTCGATATAGTCGAGTTTTCCTTAGTGATTGACCATTTTGAAACTTTCAATGTTTTCATTAAATTTCTAATTTTAAAGGCAATATAAATGTTACCCCACATAATAAAATAACAATTTTTGTCATTTAGTAATACAATTTTGTATTATAAATATCATATTAATAATTATAATTATTTATTGAACTTGCATGAATTTATCTTAGTTCACATTATAAATAATTTTCTTTATATAATTAAATTAAAATATATGATAAAATTTAATTAAAATAAAATGTAAAGGAGTTTCTCTTCTATATTTTTTCTTTTACTAAAATATCCAATATTTCCCAACCTTCCATGCATATTTAATATAATGTTTTTGGTTATTAAAAATTATTAAATTAATATAAAAAAAAATTAAGAAAAGTATGTATGTGCATTTCCTTATTTCAACTTACAAGAATAATTTATTGTTGTCACAGAAGGGGAGATAGATTGGATATTTGCATAGAAAATTTAGCTACTAGGTCTCATAGACACATGCCTTATCCTCAACCTCTCCTATGGAACATCATTGCTATGGATTTTGAAGCTACCAGGAGACATTGCATTATTCTACTCTTGGAAAACAATATTGGATCAGTACAAGAAGCTCAAAATTGTATTGTGATGTAGATTTATGACTCAGAATCCAATGCATGGATTGTGGTCTCCATGAAAATCCCATTTCTTATTTTCCCTAGTGGAAAGGGTTTCTTCTCTAAGGGAAAATTTTACTAGATTACCTCTAGTTATGTGTTGTCGCTACTAAAAAACCCTCCAAAATTTTGGCCTGCGCCCAAATTCTGCACCCTCTTTTGTTCTTGCATATTTCCTTCACAAGCATTAAGACTCATTACATGTGTTTTCTCTAAAAAAATTTGGACCCTTTTGCAAGAAAATCAAAGTGTCATCGTTTCACGTGATAAGTGTCGTACATTGCAAAAAACATTGCTTTAGTGATTTCAATGGGTTATATTTGTGGAAATGAGGTGATCCTACCATATAAAAAACTTTCACGCTCATTTCAAAAGTTTTAAGCATTGTCACACAAGTGTCGCCAGTCTCATCACGAAGTGTATCTTTGGTGTCGCACGTGTCGTAAGTTGTCACAAGGTTGTCGCACTAGGGGAAGTTTGTTGTTCATGTGTCACAAATGATCTATGATGTGTCATCAAATGTTCTAAGTGTGTTATCACAGTCAAATATTATCACTGTTCACATCACCTTCATTGATCCCACACTTATCCATATCCGAAAAACTTCTTGACCAAGCAACTTAGCCTCATTTAGCCTTGTGAACTCTGCATTCATAGTATTAGCCCTCAAGTTGTAGCCTTGCCTCTTAGCACTACGCAATGTGGCTCGGCCTTCGACCCTAAAACTTTTGTAATTCCTATCTCCTATCCAGTTAGTATTTCCCATTAAAAAATCACAAGGATCAAGCCTGAACCCTGAGCTCTTGAACTACTCAATTGCATAATAACCTGGCATCCTCTGCCGTCCAAAACTACACAGTGGGAAAAATCAGTGGTCAAGCCCTCATCCTAGCTCCCTAAGCTCCCCAAAAACGCAATGTTTTTTCTCATTCCCAGCTTGAATTTCCCATTTCACAGTCTCAAGTCTTAAACTCAACCCTTTACTTCCTTATTTTCCAAATTTTGCAATCACTGAGCCTCTCCCTCAGCCTATCACTTAGTTCCGGCTCAATGAGTGGATCATCATGCAACATGTTAGACTAGCGATTTTTTGGACTGATGACGTCTTGTCAGGAGTGAATTGAAGATGAAAGTACTTTATCATACCATGGAAGGATTATGAAGAAGGAGATAGAGAAGGAGAACATGCTAGAAGACACATTTGTAGCTGAATATGCAATCCGGTCAATTAGGAGAAAGGAAAGGGACACTAGTTTTTTATCGTAGCTTAAGATATAATATCATCGAGGACTCCCTATCTCCAAGCCATATGGAGGTGGATAAAAGACATTTTTAAGAAAACATAAAGTAAGAAGCAACAAGAATGACTTGATATTTCCATGCCATCATATAGTCCATCTCATTAGTTTCATTCCATGTCATGTCATGAGTCACGATATGCCACATCATTTTGTGGATTATCTAAATTTCTATTCGAAAATGTACTCTAAATTTGAAGTCCAAATGACATGTATAGAATTTTAAGAGTCATGTAAAGTCGAAAAGTCGTGGTAAGTCAAACAATCATGACATTAGTCAAAGATTCACAACAAAGGTGAAGCATCACCTCCCCATTTGTTATATATACACCCTCATAGTATGGGAAAAGGAATTTTCACCTTGGCTCCTCTCACAAGTCATTAGAGAGACATGCTAGTTATTTTATGGAGAAAGGAGTGGCTCCAATGCTCCACTATTGGAGCTAGTGGTGTTTGTTGTATATATGTGTCTTGGGAATTTTCTTTAATATCATAAGCCTGATGGCCAGTACATTCTTCATGCATGGATTATGAATTTTTGTAAGATTATGTTGTGAATGTTTGTAATTCATGTTTTTTTTCACATGTGCTAAAGTAGTTGAATTTTTTGAGTTATTTTAGTGCTTATCATATTGAGAATTTGTTGTAATGGTTTCTACATTCGTTGCATATTTGTGGAATATTCCGCTATATGTTAGACAAACCTTTCTTTTTTGTGTTGGTTGCGATGACTGTCACATCTTTGTGGACTAGCCCATTAGGTATTAGAAATATCCCTCTTGTTTGCGTGTGTCTCTACTAGGGTGGTACTATTACCTCTCTCTTAGGGGTTCACTTCTCTTCCCCCTACATTAGAATAACCTTGACACACTTATGACTGAACACTCACCAGGCACACTTAATTTCTTTTTGAAGGCACATATGCACTCCTCTCTCTTGCTGACAGTTAGAGCTAAGGAAAACCTTCAAGAAAATGGTAATCGGGTCATATTATAGATGGTGATCCTATCCCAAATGGTGTGAGGTATAATTGGGACAACATATCGGGTGGACCCCTTGAATGTTGGTAGGTCCAGAATTGTTAACATTTTTGGTGCTAGAAGGAGTGAAGTTAACTTTCTATGGCTGAAAACTCCACCCACCCTCTCCACACTTCGTTTGGTCAAGGCAGAAATATTCCCAGCATCTCCTCCACTAACATTCCCGAAGTTGACAAATATTATCACCTTGTTCTTGGAAAAACTTGTGAAATCTCTTACGAGCATATTTGGGTTATCTAGCCTATAGCCTCACATTTTGCAAAGGCCATTGGATTGATCCTTGGATTATATAATATTCAATATTTTCCAAATAAGAACGCAACCAGTCCTATTGGGATAGTGGTTTCAACAGTTGAATATTTAGTTCTCATCACCATTGAAGAGTTATCACAGACTGAAGAGAACATAGAGAAACTAGAGTAGCCTCCATATTTCAACAAAGGTGACAGAGACAACATTGTATTCTCAAATGACACATTCCACGAGTTAGGAAGTCATGAAGAGGAAGAAGAGGATCCTTTATATTATTACAAAGAGGAGGAGTTTAGAGATGAATATATGGTGGAAAAAGATATGTATTGGATTTCTCGGGGCTCACTCTCTCTACTAGGTGTGTGGCACAAGATGAAGAAACACCCAGAGAAGCTATTAACGAATTATGATGTTGACAAAGCGATGAAAGTGGAGGAACATTTGGAAAACTTCTACCTGCATTTGAAAATGCTTTAGGTAGGTTACAACGATGTTGCACATATACTTTTCCCTTGTACCTTATATGGTAGAGCATATGGTACCACAGTATTCCGCCGAAATTAATCCAAAATTGGAGGGGATTTAAAAATTTGTTTCTTGAAAAAAAATTTGATGATAAAACCTCGTCCATGTTATTGAAAGAGTTGGGAAATTTCAATATGGAGTAGAAAGAGAAAGATAAATATTTTAATCAGAGGTTTAATTTCATATTAAATAAATTTCATATGAATATGAAACCTCATGACTCCATCACCATTGATTATTATACTTCTTCCTTACGAACAAAAATTCCGTATTTTTTTAAGCGAACTGTGAAAGAAATTCTAACATAAAACTATGAAGCCATTGAATTTGAAATTGAATTGTGTGCAATCAGAGTCATTGTGGATGATTAACCATAAAAATAATCCAAATACATGGGTAAAATGTCGTAGGGATCGTCAAGTAAGGCCAAGGAACTTGACTGAGATGATCAAGTATCTTTCCAATGAATTGGCAGAGTTGAAACAAAGGTCAAGCGAGACCACCATAAGTAGAAAGCCTCCTAAATTCAACTTTATGAGAAGGGATGCTAACTCCGGAAACAAAAAAAAAAATCAACAATCCAAGTTTGCACAAAGCTCGAATGTTGTGTTGAACGTTGAAAGTATGGGCATGGAAAAATACTATTTGTTTAATCAAGTGTATCATTCAGAAAATACATGCCTGCAATGGAATAACACCATGAACGCTCTAGTTATATTATTCAACGATACAATTATTTCAGGTGATCCATATCGAGATAGCATAAGGGAAGGATGTATAAATTATACAACAAGCATGTATATCATGGATTCAATCTATTCTAAAAATGTACTAAATTTAAATACTGAACCAATTCTAAAAATAAAATGTGGAATTAAAAACATAATCACAAATTACATCAAGCAAAGAAGAATCAATCAAACCACAACACAGATAATTTCCTAGGGAAATCTTGCTACTGAAAACCCCACTATCTTCTACTGTATATTCAACATGGATACATGAAACAATTACATAGAACTCTTCTCACTAGATCCCTCTTGTACTCAGCTAATTGTCTCACATTATCTCAGATAAAAATGACCAATACTTAGCCAATTTACTACCTCCAGACAACCTGCCTTTCTTGCATAATTTGTGTGGAATGCAATCTTTATTCCATACAATTTTTTTCCTTCCTAAACTGTGCAAGGATCATGGGAAATATAATGGGTGTTTGGTTTCATGGGTGAAACCCTATAATCCTACAACTGATAGTCAACTTCCCTTTCACCTAGATCTCAACTAGGTCTCCACTGGATCTGACATGCATGCAACTAATAACTGTGAATTAATTAATATTTAATTCACTTGATCTCTCACTAGTGTATCAAACAGTTAAAACTAGCACAGCTGAGTTTAACTCACTTAACTGAGTTAAACTTATTACAACCTGCATTAACTAATGCACCACTGCACTTCGAACTCTGTTACAACTAGAATTACTCTGCATGCCTAACTAACTACCTCTAACTCAAAATTTATGAGCTAATTTATTTTATCACACTCAGTTAACTATTAAAAGTTATTTTGAGATTATATTACATTTTATTGTCCATATTAATGAAGGGATAAAAGAAATAGACATGCACCAAATTTGTCCCACAATAGTGTAGGTGCTGCTAAGATGTGTGGTCCCACACTAGTGTAGGTGCTACTTGGACCTCCTGGTCCCACACTAGCGTGGGTGCTGAAATTTTCTCTTTGAACTTCAACACTCCCTCT
The DNA here is from genome assembly GCA_034641835.2 of Pinus albicaulis. NCBI lineage: Eukaryota > Viridiplantae > Streptophyta > Pinopsida > Pinales > Pinaceae > Pinus > Pinus albicaulis. The sequence goes on along the minus strand of CM076577.1, from coordinate 987,405,470 downwards.
CAACAAGAAATGGATTTTCCTTCACCCCCATCATACCTCTATGGTATTCAAATTTTCTCCTGGTGGGTGCCTTTGCTAGAATATCTGCATCCTGATCTTTTGTGGGAATGTACTGAAGTAACACTATTTGCCCTTGCACACAATATCTGAGATGGTTGAACCATATATCTGTGTGCTTGGACCTATCATGAAACACAAGATTAATCAAGATTTTAATGGAAATTTGATTATCACAATGTATCAATGTCGGATCCATCTGAGAACCAAACAAACCAACCAAGATCTTTCTCATCCAAATAGCCTCACATGCAACTTGAATTGCTACCATGTACTCTGCTTCAGCTGAACTGAGTGGCACAGATCCTTGCTTCCTGTTGTACCAAGAAACTATTGTTGATCATATTTTGAAGATCCCTCCTCATGTGCTCTTTTTTTCTAATGGGTTGCTTGCCCAATATGCATATGTAAAGCCTTGAAGCTTCACTCCCTTTGTCTGTTTGTACCATAGACCATACTCTGATGTTCCCCTCAAGTATCTCAAGACATGCTTCCCCGCCTTCCAAAAGAGCTTGGTAGGCTTAACCATAGCTTGACTTAGTTGGTCAAATATGTAGCAAATTTCTAGTCTCGTTTTCACTAGATACATCAGTGAACCAACTAACTACCTGTAGATAGTAGCATCCACTACCTCTCCAGAAGTAACATCCTATTTCCTCCAATTTCCTGGAAGAGGAGTATCCATGGGTTTTCAGCTCTCCATGTGAACCTTACCCAGTATCTCTTTGGCGCACTTACCTTGAGAAACAAAAATTTCACCATCCCAGTGCCATATCTCCAAACCAAGGAAATAATGGAGTCCCATGTCCTTCATTTCTAACTCCCTTGCAATATCCTCCTAGCATGAGTGTACTAGCTGCTCATCACTAGTAAAAATTAGATAATCAACATAAAGAACAATAATCAATAACTTACCCCCAACCAAAAACTAGTACATGTTCACATTAGCTTCATTTTTGGTGAAGCCCAATCCAACGAAATAGTTTTCTATCTGAGTGTACAAAGAACAAGGTGCTTGCTTCAGCCAATACAGTGCTCTCTTGAGTCAACACACATGCGACTCACTATCAAAGATCTCAAAACATTTTGGCTGCTCTATGTACACTTCTTCCTCAATGACTCCATTGAGAAAAAAAAAATTCACATCCATATGATGAATGCGCCAACCCATCTGCGGTGAGAGTGCAAGGATGGATCTAATGGAAGAGTACCTGAGTACCTTGCAATAGGCACAAAAGTATCATCATAATCGATCCCATCGATTTATGAGAATCCTCGGGCCACAAATCTGGCTTTGTACTTCTCTACACTCCCATCAGCATCTTGCTTTATCTTGTAGATCCATCTAGATCCAACCACCAATTTTTCTACCAGTCTTGGGACAATATCCCATTCATTGTTCTTGACAATGGAGTCATACTACTCCACCATTGCATCAACCCAAATTGGTTGTTGCACTGCCTCCTAAAAAAAAGATGGTTCAGTAACAATACATTTTCTCATAAGAGCCATGTATCCACTAAACCTGTCTAGAGACTGTCTCTGTCAGCGCTGTGAAGTAGGGGCTCCTACATTTTCTGCAGCATCAGGTCTCAATCTATCAGCTTTCGTGGTGCGCCTTCTGCCATTTCTGATAGATGACTCTGCACGACTAGGTTTCCGCCACTCCATGATCCTCCTCATGTGGTTTCTCCAAATCTTGAGGCTCATTCTTGGGAACCAAGAGTTCCTCCTCTGCATCCAAGTCTAGCTCCCTCTCAAGGAACAACTGCATGGGTTTCTCCTCATCAAATTTTATATCCCCTCGCACAAAAGTCATTTTGTTGTTTGGAAAATACACCTGATAGTTGTGGGGTGTTTCAATGTACCCCACAAAAATCTCGATCTCAGTTGTGGTTCCAACTTCTTCCTGGCATTTTTGGTCACATGCACATAAATAAATGAGCCAAAAATCTTAAAATGTGAAAAATCAGGTTTCTTACCAGTGAAAGCCTCTTATGGTGTACTCATGCCAAGTATCCTATGAGGACAATGATTTTGTACAAATACCACAATGTTGCATGCTTCTACCCATAGATGCATCGGTAGGCCTTCATCATGCAACATCACTCTTGCTACACCCACAATCATTGTTTTCTTTCTTTCAGCAACCCTATTCTGTTGTGGGTTATGAGGTGCTACCAGTTCTCTTTGAATTCCTTCTTTGCTGCAAAAGTTCTTGAATTCGTTAGAGATGTACTCACCACCATTATCTCTCCTAAGAGCTTTCACTTGCTTCCTCGTGTCTTTCTCCACCAGTGCCTTAAACCCAAGAAACTTTGAGAATGTTTCATATTTCTTCTACATGAAGTAGATCTAGCACTTACGAGAAAATTCATCAACAACTATCACATAGTACTTACGTTTTTTTGTCAAAACAATAGAGAATGGTCCATGCGTGTTTGTGTGAACTCTCTCAGGGATCCCCAAAGCTCAACTCTCCTTCTCATGAAAGTTGGCCTTTACATATTTTCCCATAGTACATCCTTGCATGTGTCTGACTATGCAATTTTACCGCTAGGAAGACCAGTATAAATATTTTGCATGAATTTCAAGGCTCCATGGGGAAGATGGCCCAATCTCCTGTGCCATAATTCGCCGTCATCTCGTCTCACCACTTTGTCTTCCTTTCCCATCAATTCTAGACAACCATCTACATAAACCTTGTAGAGATTCTTAACTCGAATCCCTATCTTCTTCGCTTGTCCTATTGTTTTGTGTCGCAGGAAATATTTTCCTTCACTAAAAACAACATCATAGCCTATATCCTCCAACATTGTAACTGAGACTAAATTTTCCTTCAAACATGGTACATGCATTACATATTTTAATTGAAAGGGCTTAACTGACTGTCTCTGGAAGGTAATGGTACCAATTCCAGTAGCATTGTACCACCCGTCATCACCCATTTCAATATGCATCTGCAGATCCTTTTCCTCCAAGCTACTGAAAAGTTCCTTGTCTCCCATCATGTGAAAGGAAGCACCACTATAAAAATACCACATATATCTCAATGAACTTGACACCATGCATGTGATCAATGAGAAGTAAAGCTTAAATTGTGAGGCTGAAGCCTCACCAAATACATATCCTCCAACCTTCTTGTTCTTCTTATTTTGTGGAAAGTTAGTATCATAATTCCCATGCTTGTCACAGTGAAAACACTTCACCCTGGACATGTCCCACTTCTTGCCATCGTTGGACTTGGATTTGCAATAGAATTTATTCCCCTTCCCCTTATTTTCCTTTCCAGCCAAAGCACAATCTTCTTCATCTTAATTCTTAGATGAACATCAATATCTGGTGTTCCGTCTGAACTCCTCCTGCACCAAATCTGACCACAATCATTCCCAATTAGGTAGCTTCTCCCTTCCATTGATATATTCTTGATAACTGTGCCAAATCTTGGGAATTTCTAGGAGAGATAAACTCACAAAATCATCATCAACGATATTTATGCCAACGCTCACCAGTTCATCCCTACATTGGACAAACTTTGTTAAATATTTTGGCATGGACTCACCTTTCTCCATCTTGATCTTCCTGAGTTTATCTTTGAGTGCCAATTTCCTATGGTCACTACTGCTTTGAAATAGATCTGTCAAATACTTCCACATTTCATATGGTGTGGCTTTCCCATGGAGGCTTGAGATAATGTGGTCTCATACTCCCTCTAGTAGGATCCTCCTCGCCTTTTTCGGTTTCTTTTTCCATGCATCAAGATTTGCAGCATTTTCCACAATGGGTTTAGGAACATCATTGTCAATGAATTCCTTCAAGCCATTGTCTTCGAGTACTACCTCTATCCTGTCCTTCGAAGAAATATAGTTAGAGCTGCCATCGAGTGCATACTCCAACCTCAAGCCATTGAAAGCCATTTCGATCCTGAATCAGTTGTAGCACCAAGAAATTCTTTCTGCAAATTCGAATTCTATCCAATAAAAAACTAAACTCCTCCTGCATTTTTGTGATTTCATGTGCTCTGATACCATGTAGAAATTATACAACAAGCATGTATATCATGCATTCAATCTGATATAACAATGTACTAAAGTTAAATATTGAATCACGTCTACAAATAAATTGCGGAATTAAAAACATAATTGCCAATCACATGAGGCAAAGAAGAATCAATAAAATCACAACACAGATAATTCCTTGGGGAAATATTGCTGCTAAAAATCCCATCATATTCAATTGTATATTTAGCATGGATACATGAAACAATTACATACAAATATTCTCACAAAAGTCATCATGTGCTCAACTAATTGTCTAACACTATCTCAGATAAAACAAACCAATACTTAGCCAATTTACTTCCTCCAGATAGATTTCCTTGCTTGTGCAATTTGTGTGGAATGAAATCCCTATTCCATAGGAATTTTGGCCTTCCTAAGCTGTGCAAGGATCATGGGAAATCCAATGGGTGTTTGGTTGCATGGGTGCAACCCAATAATCCTACAACTGATAGTCAAATTCCCTTTCACCTATATCTCAACTGGGTCTCCACTAGATCTAACATGCATGCAACTAATAATAGTAAATCCTTAGTTGCATGTGATATCATTGATTGTGAATTACTTAATCTTTAATTCACTTGATCTCTCACTAGTGTATCAAACAGTTACAACTAGCACAACTGATTTTAACTCACTTAACTAAGTTAAACTGATTACAACCTGCATTAACAAATGCACCACTGCACTTTGAATGGTGTTACAACTAGAATTACTCTGCATGCCTCACCAACTACCTATAACTCAAAATTCATGAGCTAACTAATATCATCACACTCAATTAACTATTAAAATTTATTTTGAGATTATATTCCATTTTATTGTCCATCTTAATTAAGGGATAACTAAAATACACATGCACAAAATTTATCCCACACTAGTGTCAGTGCTACTAAGACCTATGGTACCACACTAGTGTAGGTGTTTTTTCGACCTCCTGGTCCCACACTAGCATGTGTGCTAAAATTTTCTTGTTGAACTTCAACAAAGGAAGAGACTTCTTTTGCTAAAGAAACTACAAGTGTTTGGCATGTAGTAAACACTCAGTTTTATATAAGCAACTGAAAATAAGACTATTGAAGAACTGCCATAGAGTGAGGACTTGGTTCAAAAGAAAACAATTAATATAAGTTGAGAATGTTGGAGCAATCAGTAGCTAAACAAAATAGACAAGAAACAGCAGATAAAACACATCACATAAGAGACACATGAGTTTTACGTGGTTCACCCAACCATTCTGGGCTACGTTCACCAAACATAGGCATCGGCAATTTTATTAATCAAACAGGAGATTACAAACTCTCACACCCTCTCCAAAACAAACGTATGGATACATGTTTTATAGCAAGGAGAATCTAACAGCTTCATAAATCCTCTCAACTCAAATTTAGGATGCATTAACTCCCTCCCAACAAACTGGAGTTAATCTAGCAACAAATTCCTAATTTTTGTCACCTACTGAGATTTTTGACAATTTAAATAAAACTGAAAATCTCAACAATCTCCACCTTGACAACAATTAGCCTGATGCCCTGTTTATTTATTATTTTATCTTTTCTGCAAGCCAAGAGAAGCCAAACACCAACACAGCTTCTCCAACAAAACTGGTTTCGTGAACATGTCTGCACAATTTTCCTTTGTATGCACCTTTTCAAGAGAGACTCCCCTTTCAGTAATAATCTGTCTTACAAAATGGTACTTAATTGGAATATGCTTTGATTTACTATGATAGGCCGGATTCTTAGCCAAATTTATTGTACTTTGACTATCACAAAGTAACCTGATGTTGTCCTGTAACCTACCGAACTCACCAAGCAAACCTTTCAACCAAACCGCCTCTTTGCAAGCATGAGAAGCAGCAATGTATTCTGCTTCAGTAGTGGATAAAGCAACAATGTTCTGTAGCTTTGACATCCAGCTAATAGCTCCACCTGCAAGAGTAAAGACATACCCTGAAGTTGACCTTCTCTTATCTAAATCACCTGCAAAATCAGAATCAACATACCCGCAAACAAATTCACTACTCTTATTGTAAGTGATACAATAACTACTTGTGCCTCTCAAATACCGAAGCACCCATTTCACTGCTAACCAATGTTCTTTAGCCGGATTTTCCATATACCTGCTGACAACCTCAACTGCATGTGAAATATCTGGTCGAGTACAAACCATCGCATACATCAAACATCCTACTACATTGGCATATGGAATTCGAGACATATAATCCTTTTCTTCATCTGTATTAGGACATAAACTGGAAGAAAGCTTAAAATGGGAAGCAAAAGGGACTGACACAGGCTTCACATTATTCATACCAAACCTCAAAAGTATCTTCTCAACATACTTCTGTTGTGATAGCCACAGCTTACCATTGCTCCTGTCTCTGAAAATCTCCATGCCCAAAATCTGTCTTGCTGCTCCTAGATCTTTCATATCGAATTTCCTTGCCATCTGAGTCTTCAACCTGTTGATTTCATCAATTCTTTTGCTTGCTAAAAGCATATCGTCAACATACAACACTAAGATAATGAACATGCCATTTTTCAATTGCTTGAAATACACACAATGATCATATTCACTTCTAACATATTTCTGACTCAACATGAAAGAATCAAACTTCTTATACCACTACCGAGGCGACTGCTTCAGACCATATAATGACTTCTTGAGCCTGCAGACAAATTTATTATTGCGATGCTGAACAAACCCTTCCGGTTGTTCCATATAAATTTCCTCATCTAAATCTCCGTGTAGAAATGCAGTCTTAACATCTAATTGTTGCAACTCTAAATCAAGCAAAGCCACGAATGCTAACACAATTCTAATTGAAACAATTTTAACCACTGGTGAAAAAATCTCATGAAAGTCAATACCGGCTTTCTGAGAAAACCCTTTTGCAACCAGCCGCGCTTTGTACCTGTCTTCCGTATCATTCACACCCCGTTTCAGCTTGAAAACCCATTTACACCCCACAGTTTTCCTGTCTTTCGGAAGCTCAACCAGATCCCATGTGCCGTTCTTACCTAAGGCCATCATTTCTTCCTTCATGGCTGCTTTCCACTTGTCACTATTCGAACCTTCTATTGCTTCCTGATAGCACAGAGGTTCATTGTCATTAGCGGTCAAAGCAACTGAAGTAACATAATCATCATACCTTCTCGGTGGCCGTTTGATTCTTGTCGACCTCCTTAAGGATGTTTCTGGTTGACTACCATCTGTAGGAACTTCTTGCCGATCAGTATCTGAGACTTGTTCATGATCTAAACCTGAACCCTGTTCATGTTCTGATTCTGAAACCTGTTCATGACTAGTATCTGAACTATGGTCATCATGACTATCATTAGAAGTGCTGTCAAACTGAATGTGCTGAAAATCAAATACATCATCCCGTTTCAATTTACTATCTACATCTGACTGTACAAGAGAGGATTCATTAAACTTTACATCTCTGTTGATGATGATTTTGCGGGTAGTAGGATCCCACAATCTATATCCCTTTGTTCCAACACCATACCCAACAAAGATATACCTTTTAGACTTTGGATCTAATTTAGTTCACTGATGTTTAGGCACTAGAGCATATGCATCACAACCAAACACTCTGAGTTTATAATAGTCACAAGGGTGTCCTTTCCATACCTCTTGCGGAATCTTGCAGTCTATGGCCGTCGATGGAGATCGGTTTATCACATAACAAGTTGTTGCTACCGCTTCCGTCCACAACTCCTTCTGCAAACCAGCGTTACTCAGCATACTCCTTGCTCTCTCTAGAAGAGTCCTGTTCATGCGTTCAGCAACTCCATTTTGCTGAGGAGTATAAACCGTGGTCTTATGTCTCTCGATCCCCGCATCCTTGCAATAGCTGTCAAACTCCTTGGAAGTAAACTCACCACCATTGTCAGTTCTTAAACACTTTATTGTTCTACCAGTGCTGTTTTCTACCAATGCTCTAAACTGCTTGAAAACTGAAAAAACATCAGACTTTCTTTTCAACATGTAGACCCACACCTTCCTAGAAAAATCATCAATGAACGACACAAAATATGACGAGCCACCATAGGACGCTGTAGGGGCTGGTCCCCAAACATCTGAATGGATATAATCAAGTATGCCTTTACTAGTATGTTTGCCTGTTTTAAATTTTTGTTTACTTTGTTTTCCAAACAAGCAATGCTTACAGAAATCTAACTTTCCAGACCTTAGATTAGGAAGTAACTTGCGATCAGCCAAAATTTTCAACCCTCTTTCGCTCATATGGCCTAACCTTTGATACCATAGGCGAATGGAACTACTGTCATGTTCAGACACCGTAGACACATGAACTGACCCTGTTCTTCCTTCTAACTGAAACAGATTTCCTACTTTCTTAGCTTTCATTACTAGTAAAATACCTTTATAGATTTTCATAACTCCACCTTGAATTATAGTTTTATATCCATTTGTGTCAAGTGCTCCCAGTGAAATTAGATTTTTTCTTAAGTCTGGAACATGTCTCACATCTGTTAACAATTTAGTTGTGCCATCAAACATTTGCAGTTGTATACTTCCTATTCCCACAATATTAGATGTGACATCATTACCCATGTACACCACTCCATCATTAACTGATCTATACGTCTTAAACCATTCTCTATGAATACACATGTGGTTTGATGCACCGGAATCTAACAACCAATGTTGATCATGATTTGACATATTAATAGACAACACTTCGTCGCTCATACCTGAACCAGATGCCGAACCTGTATCTGTCGCATTTTCCTCCTTCTTCTCTGTCGAAGAATCTGCTTTTGAAGTTTGCTGCTGTCGCTTCCAGTAGTCCTTCTTCAAGTGCCCCGATTTGCCACAAAACCAGCACTTTACTTTTCTCTTCTTCTCTTTAGACTTTGAACGAGAGTTGCTATGCTTACCCCCGGAGTGTCTCTCTCTTGAGCGACCTCTGGCCATCATTGCCTCTGATGTAGAGGTGTCTGCATTCGACTTCTTCCTCATCTCCTCAGACAACAAGGCTCCAACCACATCATCAAACTCAAGGACGGCTGCAGTACTAAAGCTTATGGAAGTAACAAAGTGATCCCATGATTCGGGCAATGAACACAATAGAGTTATTGCCTTATCCTCTGAATCAAATTTTACATCTAGACTTTGTAATTGTACCACTAGAGTATTGAAAACATTCAGATGGTCAGTAATCGAGGTACCTTCCTTCATCCGCAAACCATAAAGCTGCCGCTTCAGGAGAATTCGATTTGTCAAAGATTTCGTCATGTAGAGCTTTTCAAGCTTGATCCACAAGCCTGCGGTGGTCTTCTCTGACACAATGTTGAATAGAACGTCATCCGCCAGACATAACCGAATGGCGCTCAGAGCTCTGTCATCCAACTCATCCCATTCATCCTCCGTCATGGAAGAAGGCCTTTTGCTTTTCCCCAACAGCGCTTTCGCCACGCCTTGTTGTACCAGGAGATCATGCATCTTTACCTTCCAGATCTCGAAGTTGTTTTTTCCATTGAACTTCTCAATTTCAAACCGGGCATTTTGAGTTTTCGCCATCTTGTTTAAAACAAACAATCTCCAAATCCAATTTTCAAATAAAGAATGCCCTTTTTAATTAAAAAATGACTTTAAAAATATAACCTTCACTTTTAAAAATGCCTTTCACTTTCTTTTAAAAAAAAATATAACCTTCTAAAATCCATACCATATGCAATTGGCATTGGTATTTAATAATTACCAAAAAATTCAAATCGATTTTTTTTTTTAAAAACACCACCATACAAATCGACTTTTACATATCGATTTTTTTCAATACCATTTTAATAAATCGATTTATATATATGTGGCCTTTTAACAAAACTCCAAATCGATACAAGATTTAATTGGCCTGCACTGCGCTGTCAAACCATCAGCGTACTACACAATTTAGTGGACTCCAAAAAATCGTGGGCCATACCTCTGACTACTTCCTTTTCTCGCTGCAATTCAGAAAGAATGCTCAATGCCGATTCACCATTAGTGCCCATCCCAACAGTCAAAGGAAAACCCCATTTAAATCGATTTGTGTTCTGTTTTTTTCTTTTTAAAACATTGTAAATGAAAAATCGATTTGTATGAACCTTGAGATATGGCAGCGTTGCAAAATAGGTACAGAACGCAGTTCCAGCTTCAGCTCAACGCTCTCGGCATGCGCAGGTCCTCCACCGCCACACGCTCTCGGCATGCGCAGGTCTAGGTATATATCACTGCGTGTTCCACGTAACCATTAAAATTTTTTTAAATACTGAATATATGGCTCGGTCACATCAACTTCCCACGCGGAGCAAAGTTATCACTCGAATCACAGTCAACGGACTCTCGGCTCTGGTCATCAACGCCGTTCAATGCGTTTCTCATCTAAACACTGGCCTCACGGCCTCTCAACAGGCCCACAGCGTCAGCTTCACAACGCTGATTCTTTTGGCATACGCAGGTCGTCCACCGCCACGGTTTAACGCAGCACCAAGCAACGCACAAACGCCACTCCTCTGCTGCGCCACGCCTCCAACATGCTCTGATACCACTTGTTGGAGCAATCAGTAGCTAAACAAAATAGACAAGAAATAGCAGATAAAACACATCACATAAGAGACACAGGAGTTTTATGTGGTTCACCCAACCATTCTGGGCTACGTCCACCAAACATAGGCATCGGCAATTTTATTAATCAAACAGGAGATTACAAACTCTCACACCCTCTCCAAAACAAACGTATGGATACCTGTTTTATAGCAAGGAGAATCTAACAGACTCATAAATCCTCTCAACTCAAATTTAGGATGCATTAACTCCCTCCCAACAAACTAGAGTTAATCTAGCAACAAATTCCTAATTTTTGTCACCTACTGAGATTTTTGACTATTTTAATAAAACTGAAAATCTCAACAGAGAAGCCAAGGTTCGGTCTCTGTACTAGAGTTGAAAAGGTAGAAACTGAAAGAACAATTGTTAATAAATCTCATATTGTCATTCAACTCAACTCATAACACTCAGGGAAAGTCTGGAAAAAATATTATAGTGAATAATACTTCCTCCAACACTAAAATAAAATCAATATCTATTGAAGTATCAGATAAATTTACTCCTCTAGACACTTCGACGGTGCCTGATATGCTCGATTATAACATAATTGAATACATGAAGAAAACTCATGCAAACGTCTCACCCTTTGAACTTACAAGGATCACGAGTCAGCGAGAACTAATTTTCCGCGCTCTTGAACATTTTTCCTCATGTGACAATGTTGCTTTACATAAGAATCTGGTAAGTCTTTGGGTTCCTTAGAATCACACGTTTCCCTCCATTTTTTTTTACTTTTGAAAATTTTAATTCTAATGTGAAAAATTTCTTAGTTGATTCTAGTACATCTATAAATGTAATGTTGTTATTTGTGGCTAACAAAATCAATGCAAAATGGGATAAGACAAATGCATAGATCATTCAAATCGACAAGACTCTCTTCCATGCTATTGTTAAACTTATAAATCTTCTTATCCACTTATCATCTAATCAACGAGTTCACTAGTGCATAAATATAGTAATCGTGGACATCCAGGAAGCATATGGAGTATTGCTAAATAAATACTGCTCAAACGAATTGCAAGGGTATTTTGTGACTGACTGGTCACATTTATGGCTTCTATACAAGGGAAGAAACAATCAACTATGGGTGAACTTAAAGCCTTACATGAAACACATTGTTACACCCTTCGATGGAAATAATGAATCGGTTTCTTTCACAGAAATAATCTTTGGAAAATTCTTCTTGGATACTGACATAGGGTGCTACCTTTCTCAACCTTCCCCGGTACCACCAAACACACAGTTGGATCTCCTTCCTTGTCCAAATGGAGTGGATGACCTTTTTTACAATAGATAGTACTACTACTACTACTAGTTTAGGGCCTAGCTCTTGTACATATGATGTTTTTTATTTTATATTTTGACAGTTCAAAGACACGGGAGGGCTCTAGAGCTGGTTGTGTTTTAGTAGACCCATGACAGAGAAAACATTTTATCTCAAGCTACTTGGAATTAAAGTGTACTAATAACACTGATGAATAAGAATCACTCATTATGGCCTTACAAAATGCCATTGACCTCAATGTTGCAGCACTTAAAGTAGTAGGTGACTCAGATATTTTTTTACGAGAAGTATGTAACATATACATTGTGTGTCACCTCATTTCAAAAGTTATCACTAACAGGTATGGCATTTAATTTCTCATTTCCAAGATTTTAATATTAAATTTGTTCCTAGAATGCATAACATAGTTGTAGATGCATTCACAAATGTTGTTGGTTGGTTGTCACCTCTTAGGGACAATTTTTATGTTGAAATTATTTATAAGACATTTTTCCTTGATAATATTACTAAATTTCATGTTTTTAATGATGACCAACAAATACTGCACTTCATGGAAACCATTGATGTATTCAAATATGCAGATATTGATGAAGACGAGCATGAACAAGTGTTGCAAGATTTGGCGTGCGTGAACAAGGAGAACCTCATGCTGAAGGGCATGGTATCATTAGAAAATATGTATGACTTGCAGAATCTCTTTAAACAACTAGTCAATGCTAGGACCCATAGTTCAACATTGTCGCATGAACAAATAAATCTTGGAACACAAAAAGATCCCAAGTTTGTGCATATTAGTACATATTTCACACCACAAGAGTGTAAACCATTCATCTACTTATTCAAGCAATACCAATATTTTTTCATGTGGATATATGATGAGCTCAAAACTTATGACATGCGAATCATCTAACACATTATTTTGATCAAGGAAGGGGAAAAGCCTTTCCAACAGAAGTTGTGAAAGGTGCATATGATGCTTGAGCCCCTTATTCAGAAATGAAATGAAAAAATTGCTAGATGCTTGGATCATTTATAAAGTGTGACATTCAACTTGGGTATCTAATCTAGTCCCAGCCAGTAAGAGGTCTGGAGAAATATGCTTATGCGTATATTTTCTAAATCTTAACCGCACCTTAAACAAAGACAACTACCCAGTTTTGTCTATGTAACATACATGATAGACAGTATCGGGGGTCATAAAATTTCTCTTTACTAGATGGATATTTGAGATACAACTAGTTTCTGGTCTCAGATCCTGGAAAACTAAAAACTACTTTTCGAACAAAGTGGGACACATTCACATTCAGAAGAATTCCATTTGGGCTAGTTAATGTTGGTGTGACATTGTATCATGCAGTGGAAATCACATTTTATAGTTTGATTGGATAAAGTGTTGTGGTATATCTTGAATATGTCATAGTGTTTTCAAAGAAAATATTTGACCACTTACACCATTTGAAGAGAATCTTTGAGCGATGTTGAAAATTCAACAAGAAAATTCTGATTTAATTTTCCCTTGAATTAAATTAGGAGAAAATTGTAATTATACATCACAAGATATCTTTAATAAGTTGAATAAGTTATTTTCAATTAGTTAGCTTAGTTAATTCAATTTTTGGCCCTAACTTGAGCTATGTATAATGATTCCTAAATTTTAGGAGCCTACGTTGAGTTAATTTCAGTTGTAACAATGTAATTCAATTAAATTGAGTTAAAGTCAGTTAAACTAGTTCCAATTGTAGGAGAAACTAGTAGGAGGTCTAGCAATGGGGTGAAACTTCAGTGTTCAACTAGTTAACTAATAAATCAGCCTTAATTAACTCATGTATGCATGAAATCCAAGTTACCTAATTGAGATTGGACTTCAAGGGTAGTTTACTATCAGTTGTATAATTATCCAAGTTATACAAGTGGTGATTGTTCTCAGAGAAGGACCTATAGGGATTACGTAATTCAAGATGGGTATTTCCCTAATTAATAGGGAGTTGATTCCTTGAGAATAAATGTAAGGAAAAAAGATCTTGGAAAGAATCATAATTAGTTAACTCTTTTCCAGAGTCATTTTGTGAAGGAATGAGATAGATTATAATTGTGCAAAGGTCATTCAGGCTTGATAAAGAATTTTATTTCTTATCTATTTTATAATTAATTCAATACAGATAGGAAGGTGTTTTGAGTAGGTGTTTTCCCCTAGATATATCCACGTGTATGTGTATTGATTCATGTCACATGATTTTGATATAGCTTCTCAATCGTGAATTTATTTTCATAGATGAGTAGAGTAAATTTGGGTATTATGTTTTAGAACATTACATGAGAATTATTGAATATAAAATTAATTTCTAAAAGGTATAAAATATATATTCACAATAGAGAAGAGAATTTGAAGTTATTATAGGAGATTCGAATTTCAAGGTCAGTATTGCAGGTTTTCTCCATGACTAAGTATATGAATTTGATCCAGGTGGATATTGGTGGCTACTTGCCTATTCCACTCGGGGCACAACCATTGTCTATTTCGAATTTTCATGTTTGACACAACTTACTATTTTTAGCATTTTTTCGGGTCTTGAACTTTAGGAGCCGTTTTGAGGCCATAAACGACATTTTTTGGGCATTGCTTTTCCGACGAATTTAATTCCATTCCAATATCTACATTCGCGGGTAGAAGTTGCAGTCCTCAAATAAATTTTTCTAATGATGTATCGTGTGCATCAAACAGAGATAGTATGCCAAAGTTACGACCCCGGGAAATTGATGTCCCAGTTTACCCCGATGGGGCCCATATTCTGGTGTTTCATCTTTTAGGGTTAATTTTTTTGGATGTTTAGGGTATTCCATTATTTCTCAATGATATATAAGCCTTCAAACCTCATTGTAACACATATTTTAGAAGCCTTTAGCCACCACATCTCTTCTCAGAGCTAAGCTACCAACGCCCTAGCTAGTTTATTTCCATTCTGTTTATAAGAAAATTTCAGTTCTTTGATATTAATGAAATGAAGTTTTATTTACATTGCATCGTTGTATTTATGGTTATATGTGTATTATATTGTGTTTCTGCATAAATCTGGATCAATGCTATTAGAGTGGTCTGATTTTTGTTATCCTTCTTTGCTTGTCCTCAACGAGGTCGGGGTATAAGGAGTTAGGGCTCGATCTGTTTGAACCTTTGCAATATTAGCCTCGCAAACCCTAAAAGCCGCCCAAGGGGGACAAAAAAATATGAGTGAGCATGAGATACTATCAAAATATTTCTCGAGGAGGCCCCCAAAAATCAAAGGAACGCAATGATAGATAGCTTTACCCAGATTCTTCAACGACTGCCCACTGGTGGTGCATCTACATCTGACAGCCACTTTGGAGGCGCGACTCCCTTTAAGGTACAAGTAAACTTTGACATTCCCATATTTGAAGGTAAAATAGATGCATATGCCTTAGATATATGGTTGAATCTATTAGAAGGATATTTCTCAATTCAGGACTTTTCCGACCAGGGGAAGATTATTTTTTCACTCCTCAAAGCTACCCCCCATGTTAAGGACTGGTGGGAAACCTACTATGAGAAAAAGGACAAGACATAACCCTCTTTGTTCTCAACCGTACCCACTTTGAATTCTTTCCGAGATTCCATCAAGGACCAATATTATCTCATGGGGAGCTATGAGGACAAGTACATACAATGGATAACGCTATAGCAACAAAGGGATCAAGATGTGCATGAGGTGACGAATATGTTCCATACCCTGCACAAAAAATTGGGTATCAAAGTGTTGAAGCCTAGAAAATCTCTGCTTCAAACATCGGGAAAAACCACCCGGTCGGGACCTTAAGACAGCTCCTTTTCCATTTGGAATGGTGGCTCCGACTGGATTTAAAGGACCAGTTTCCTTGTAACTAAATGGATTGGATTGGATGGGTGGAAATGGGACTAAAATAACTGAAATAAAACTATCTAATTTAAACTAAATACTGATAAAGAAACTCTAATACTAACCCGGGTAGCTATATGTGAATACAACTTAAGATTGTTCCAATTCAACAATAACCATGAAAATGTATTATTAATTAAATTGAAATGTGCAGAAACAAATAAAGATAACTCTGTTTAAGAAATTAAACAGAGTTGTATTAGCATATTGCATTCATCATTATATACCATCTACATGTAATTATGAAAAATAACGTTTCAATTATACTCAGAAATGATATATAAAAGGAAGCGTTGTGAAAACCAATATACATATAAATGATAGCAATTTTAAAATGAATATCATAAAACAAAAGAGATCAACAGTGAACAGATAGAAATACCTTGTTCATCTTGAAGAATTTCAAATGCATTCTGATACTCTATCCAGTAATTATAATGCAAAACCAAATTCCAAGGTACAGAAATGCAACACTTCAAAGATAATTTCGCATGAAAATCACCAGATGTGATCCTTTTTCAAAAAATATATAAGACAATGGAGTACAGAAATGCAATCTCCAAGTCCAAAAAATATTAAGATCTAGGACCCCTCTCTAAATGCATGAGAGGGGTTTAAATACTACTTAACTAACTCTAAAAATAGTTTATTACAAAAATTAAGGATTCGGTTCAATGACCGTCCTTTTCCTAGGCTAAAATACAATGAAATTAAAACTAAATCTATCTATCTATGAACTTGATCTTTAAACTTGCAGGCATCTAGCATAGTTTTGAGAAGATGTGGTTGACCGACTTCGGAATTCAACTGTCCTGAAAAGACAGAGTCGGCAAGCGTAGGAGCAATCTTCCCCGTGTGGCTGGATGATAATTGAGTGCAACAAATGACTGTGGTGGCTTCACCAAGTACATCTGTATAGAGTCCCAACTAATCTTGTCAGCCTCTGATGGATTTTTGCCTTTATTCACCTTTGCCTCCATTCTTTCTGCAACTGATTTGCTCCGTGGGAGATAACTCTGTTTGTTTTTCTTTAATGGTTCACTTCTTTTTAGTCCACCTTTTCAGGCATTCTGGCCAAATCTCACATCTCTTGGAAAATCTTCCATGAATTCACAAGTACTGTGGTTCGATGTGTGTCTACATTAATCTCACATCTTCTATGGTAAATGACCCAATTAGCTCTTCAGATGGAGTCTTGAATTGCCTGTCTGAAATATCAGCGCTGTCCAGGACCCATCTCACCATGTCTGTGTATGGGAGAATCCTTGGCCTTACTGCTATTCTATGTAGAAATGAGCAAGCCAAGTCTCTAAGATTTGCTTCAGACGAATCTTTGGAACCTGTCGTAGCTACAACTTTTATCACCACAGGGTTTTCATCTTCTAACAGATTGTACATTCATTCCCAAGTGGATATGCCGGCATCCTTGTTACAGGCGGTGTCTGCGTATAGCGAAGCCATTTCTTTGTTCTCAGAATTTGAGCTCTTCTCCTTCTTACCCATAGTGTTTTGCTTTAAGCTGTTAAATGGGTCTACCTCTTCGTCTCACATTTAATATTAAATGAGAGTAATGATATAAGAAAGGTGATGGAGACCGTTTTGAATGTGAATGCGATGAAATATAATATTTTGAAACTAGAAATGACTTTCAACTAAACACAATCTCTTTCACATTAAGAACAATCCTAACCATTTAATATAATCATAAAGGATAAATGATTCTGACATATGGGAAGATTTCCCTGGGTATCGCGCCACATGAATTGCGCCATCATGATTTGTGATTTGTAATACAATATCGCAATATCGTGAATATCATTAGAAAATTAAAATCATTACAATATAAAAATAGAGAAAAACTAGAATTGCGCACACAAGAAGCGCATATCGGAAAAATCACAAAAGCGACATTTGAAAAGAGCACAAAAGATATCTATTAATCATTTATGTTTTCTCATGTTTATGATCTCATCAATGCGTTTTATAAAAGATATATACCATTTTGTTATGGATGCGCTATCTTCTTTAAAGAGAAATTTTATTATAATCTATCATAAACTTAAGTGTTTCTTAATATTCTTTCAAAGGGATTTCTATAGGTTTATGATAGAAAGTTTTATTTTTAAAAGGAAAACAAATCCTAATTGATTTTTTGGATTTTTAACTAAGGGTCCTCATTTATTTTGTATTATTACTAATATTAAATAAAAGGGGGGTTGTTGCTCGCCACAACAATTGGTGATTCACTGGAAGAAACAGTTATCTCTGAAAAAATAAAATGAACATTCTATCTTTAGTAAGTAAAAATTTTTAAAGATGATGAAAACTATCTTAGGATAATTCAAATAAAATGTAACTATGAAAGGGAAATAAAAATAATTTCATAATTTCTTTCTAATTCCTCAAGAAAAATAAAAACATTTTGGGTTATCTCAAGCTTTGATTGGTGTTAATATTGAAGTAAGTGGATCTCTCCAAGTTTTGGTTTTATAATATACTCTATTGCCATAGGTATTGACTCTGCTGCCAGCAAACGTTTATAGTCTCGACAGGGTTACCTTTAAGCCATTAACCATTCATTGTCCCATCCGACCTTTTAAAAGATAAATTCATAAGATCTATTATCTCATGTTTTTGTCTTTTATTTATTTTTATTTTAAGAACCATTGTTCTGGTTTGGTGGCCAGTTGATAACAATGCCATTCACTGGTTATAATTAAACTGAACAAGCTGGCTCGTGATGAGACCCCTTGTCTTATATTTATAAGCCATTACCCTGTTTTGGTATGCAGTATGGGTAATGTCAGTTTTATTACTTCTTATGAACATAGTAAGTCGGCTCATAATGAGACCTCTTATCTCTTAAAATTTTCGTATAATTTCTTAGATTTACATTCTAAAAAATCACAACTTAAATGGATGGGATGAAATAGTTTTATCCTTAAGAATGAATGGATGACAATTTTCAGAGTTTTTTGAGTTCCAAAACTTTGAAAAAAATCTTTACTTTTACAGATAACCTTTCTCTGCTTGATAAACTTATGATGATTTACATTTCCCTCAAGTTTTCAAAAGATCATGTAAATGATTGAAATAATCTTTTCAAAGTCTCAACATCTTATTTTAAACTATTCAAAAACTGTAATCATTACTTTTAAAAATTCTTATTTACATGAAATAAATATTTATAATATTTTTCCGAAGAAATTTTCTTAAATAGTAAACATTCAATCAAAGACTCATAAACAACCTTTATTTGCGAAAATAAAAACAATCAAATTCTGCAGAAAGAAATATGTACAATTTAAGAAGGGGTTACCTCCTTAGGAAAAGAATTTCTTCAAGATAAGCCCATTTACAGGAAGAGATTCTCTCTTACCTGCTAGATCTTGGAGTATGAATGTATTTGAGCTCATCTTCAACAACTGAATGGTCCAAGCCACATTTTCAATTTGCATGTTTACCCTTTTCTTCGTGTGCTTTATCCCATTTCAGAACAAGATCACCAATTGACAAAATTTTTGGGCCGGTAGAACTTGCATCAAAAGAAGATTTTACAAGTTGTTGATGTTTTTCATGAATAATTTTTGCTTTATTTCTATCTTCTTCTAATTTAAGGATTTGGTCATGTCTCAATTGAATGGATGAAGAAGAATTTTCTTCAATAAATTGCACTAGGGCTAATGATGGAAGAGCTAAATTTGATGGTATCACAGCTTCTTTTCCATAAAATAAATTGAAAGGTGAAGTTCCTGAGTCGTGAAGATTTCTAAAGGATACTGAGATTCACAATAACGCAGATTAAAAAAAAGATTTGTGCCAATTCTTTTGATTTTGATCAATGGTCCTTTTAATGATTTTGCTAAGGTTTTTATTAGTGGATTCAACGAAACCATTACCTTGTGGATACAATTTGGTCAATATTTTAATTTAAACCTCTTTTGACCTAAATTCAATCAAATATTTCGTGAGAAGTAAGAAGCATTATAAAAAACGAGCTTGAGGTACACCAAACCCGGTTATGATGAATTGATCTATGAAATCAACAATTGCATCAGAATTGGCTACCTTCAACGGGATTGCCTCTACCCATTTTGTAAAGTAATCAGTTGCAGTAAGGATGTACTTGTGCTGTTTGGAAGAATGAGGTACTATTTCACCAATAATGTCAAGCCCCCATTGTTCGAATGGTTGCTCAATAGTTACTGGTTGCAAAGGAAAAGCTGGTTTCCTTTGTCTTCCACTTGTAGTTTGACAAATTTGGCACTTCCTTACGTAATCATGCGTATCTTTAAAAAGGGTAGGCCAGTAATAACCAGCACGAATTATTTTGTGAGCTGTGGTATCACCTCCAAAATGACCTCCTGCTGGTCCATCATGCAATTCCCGCAAAACCTTTTCAGCTTTAGTCTTTTCCAAACATCTTAAAAAAATTGAATCATAATTTTTTCTAAACAACACATTATCAATGATCTCATATTTAATAGCCTTTAACCTTAAAGCGCGTTTACTCTTATAGCTGAGATTAGAAGGAGCATACCCATTTTTCAAGTAATAGATAAGATCAGCATACTGAGATCCAGAATTTGTAACATTTATCTGACTTACTTAAATATCTTGATTTGAATCTTGATTTTCTGGTATGTTATGAGCTCCTGCCAATAATCTGCAAAAACCTTGTCCTCTAACAATCTTAGCTAGTTTAATATCAATATCATATTCTTGCAAGGCTGTTACCCAGTTAGCTCTCTTTTCTCCTACTTCTTTTTGAATTAATAATTGCCTCACTGCAGAGAATGGGACAATGATTTTTGTATGTGTTTTCAAGAGAAAAGGTCTCAAATGTTTGATTGATTTAAACACAGCAAAGGCTTGTTTTTCAACATCGGAATAATTAAGCTCAGCTCCTTGCAGATTTGAGCTAAAGAAAGAAATAGGTGCTTCGATTTCTTGATCATTGAGTTGTGTTAAAACGGCTGCATAGGATGTTTCAGTGGCCAGAGTATACAAAGTAAAATCTTTAGAAAAATCCGGAGTATTCAATGCTGGTGCATTAATGATCGCTTGTTTGATTGAATCAAAAGCTTCTTTTTCTTTATGCGTCCATTTGAATATTGAATTTTTCTTGATCAGATTTTGCATAGGTAAAACGATTAAAGAAAAATCAGGAATAAATCTCTTAACAAAATTGATCTGTCCAAGAAATGATTGCATGGATTTTTTGTTATGTGGTAAAGAAATATCAGAAATTTCTTTTACTCTATCTGGATCAATATATATACCATCTTTTGACACAACAAATCCTAAGAGTTTTCCTTCATCTAAAGCAAATAAATATTTCTTCGGATTTAAAGAAACACCAAACCTTCTACATCTTTCAAATATTTGTTTTAAGTCATGTATATGATTGGCTCTCTTTTTTGAAAATACTGTTATGTCATCAAGATAAACAACAACTGATTTATTGATCAGACCTTTGAATGCTATGTCCATGGCTCTTTGAAAATTTGCTCCTGCATTTATTAGACCAAAAGGCATTTTCTGATAAGCATAAGTTCCCCATTTTGTTCTGAAAGTTGTTTGCAATCTGTCATCTGGATGAACTAAAACTTGATTATAGCCCGAAAATCCATCGAGAAAAGACATAAGTTCAGAACCAGCTACCTTTTGAAGTATCTGTTCCATGGTTGGTAATGGGAAATTGTCTTTTAAACATGCCTTGTTTAAATTTCTGAAATCAATACAGATTCTTATATCACCATTCTTCTTTCTTATAGGTACCATATTGGAAACCCAATTAGAGTGCCTGACTGGAAAAATGATTTTGGCTTTCAAAAGTTTATTGAGTTCTGATTTGATTTGACTTTCGAGATTTGGATGGATCTTTCTCAACTTTTGTTGAACAGGTTTAACATCAGGAAGCATTGGAATCGTGTATTGAATAACTGAAGTATCATACGTTTTTAGATCATCATAATTCCAAGCAAAAACGTTTTTATACTTGTTCAGCAATTTAATGAACGCATTCCTTTCCTCTGGTGTTAAATTGAGTCCTAAGTTAACTTTTTGAGGTTTAGAATCAGAACCAAGATTTACTAATTCAAACTTCAAAGTGGAACTTTGAAGTTTTGAATTAACAACTTTCTTGAATCTGTCTCTAATGTCATATAAATCCTCTAATTTAACAACAGATTTTGGAATGGGGTTTTCATTACCTTCTAAAGCAATTTGTAAATCATGATCATCTTCATCAATAATTTGCTCATCATATGATTTCTCTGAAGTCATGAAATTTAGAATATCTTGATCATGATAGAATACTCTCCAGTTTGTAACATTATCTGGGACACATGGACGAAAAATCAATTCTACTGAAAACCTATCAGGACTACAATCTTCAGTAGGTAAGAGTCTAGATGCAACATTAGCTAACAAGTCAGCTGATGTATTCTGATTCCTAGGAATAGGAGAAATATTGAATGCTAAAAAATGAGTGGTGAGGTCTTGTACTAGGGTTTGATAGTGTTTAAGATGTCCTGAAAGGCAATGAATAGTATTCCTAACTTGTTTAATGACAATCTCGGAATCACCAAAGACTTGCAAGTATTTAACATCTAACCCTATAGCTTTATAAAGTCCTTGAACCAAGACTTCATATTCTGCAGTATTGTTAGTACACTCAAATTCTAACCTGCATGACAGCATGGTTTTCTCCCCATTTGGATCAATTAAAATGCATCCAGCTCCAGCTCCATCACTAGACTTCGATCCATCGAAATATAACGACCAAAATAAATATTTATCTATTGGCTTATCTATAATTACATCAGAAATATTTACAATTCTGGAAGAATCAGACTGTGAAAAATTTTCTATCTGAGAAACAAAAGTATTTACAGAAAAAGGGGATTGAGGAGCTTTGAAATTTCCAAGAAATGATTCAGCAGAATAACCTCCAAGAATATTTTTGTTGAATGCCACAGGTTCATTAGGTTGTTCAAATTCAGTGACAGTGTGAGTCATATGTTTTTCTCGTTCAATTTTGATTTGATTTGGTTTCCCTTTGTAGGGAAGCCACATGTGTGAATAATCAGTCGAGATGTAACCATTAAGTTTCGCAGACCAGTCCCTGCTCAAGATTAATCCAGAGAATTCAGGAATATCAGCAATGAGAATGTCAATTCTTTGGACAATCCTAGGATCTGAGGCTAATCTGATAGTAACTGAATTGATTTCTCCTACCACTTGGAATTTAGAGCGATCCAACTGAACGATATGAACTGCTGATTTCTGTGGTTCGATATTTAATTTAGCATAGACAGAAGTAGGCATTATATTGGAGGAAGCTCCAGAATCAATCAAACAATTGTGCAGATTTTTATTGTACATCTCATAAGTCAAAAGAAAAGGAGGAGTTTGAGAATTTGACTTTTCCCCAATTAGCACAGTATTAGTAGCATCTACCTTATCTGGTGGCTTACTAGTTCCTCTCGCTGCTTTTGCAACTACACCGCTTGGTACATGAGCAATTGGTGTAGCGTTAAGTTCTTTTAATAACAACTTTTGCTGGTGTTTTAGTTTGCTGAGTTCATGTAAGGAAATGTTGGCTTTGATCATTTTCATGTCCTCAACAATGTTGTATTCCATGGGTTCTGAAACTACTAAAGTCTTTACTGTTGATGTGAGAGGATTAGAAGAGGATGGATGTTTTTGAGAAGGCAATGAAGAAGTTTTCTTCACAGTGGGTTTGTCTTTGGTACTTGGAGTTGTAATTTTATTTTTAGGAACTGCTTGCACTGGTTCTACTATGGATTTACTCCTAGTACTTACAGGCATAGCTTCTTCACTATCAGAATTAGGGAGAATAAAATCCCACATTCCATTTAATTCGGCTATTTCTTCATTTTCGTCTTCTTGATCTGATACTACAAATGTATATTCTTCTTCTTCCTCTTCTTCTAATTCTGCATTAGAGATTGCATTAGGAGGTTTAGATTCAACTTGGTTCCTTCTGAAATTTCGGAATGGTTTCTTGGTAGAAGTTTCAGCCACTTGTTTTTTAATTTCAACCATTTCATTTGACATGGTTTTAAGAACTTTCTGTAAACCTTCCATGTCATATGGATCTTTGGCCTTTTTCTTTGAATCATCTCTGAAGCTGACCTTCTTTGATTTCCTTTCTTCAAGAGCATTTTTCTTTTCCAGGGAAGTGATACGTTTTTCCACTGCAATAGCTTCTTTTATATTCTCAGCTAATGTAGGTTTTGCAGCTCTGTCCACGAAAATTGCTATGTTTGAAGGTAAGGCTGTTATGTACCATTCAATTCTGACCTGTTCACTGGGTTGTGAATCTGTATGAATTTTGTTCAAAAGTTTGTTGAATCTAGCATTGAATTCTTTGATAGGTTCCTTGGGTTCTATTTTCAAATTTGAGAGATCATTGAGTAAAGTTGCAATTGATGAGTCATCTCCAAATTTGGTTAAAAAATGATCTGCAAAAATGTCCCAACTTTTTATAGATCCTGATGGTAATGAAAAATACCATGATCCTGCTGTTCCTTGAAGAGTGTAAGGGAATAGTCTAACTACAACATCTTCCTGTGTGACTCCATTCAAATTAATAGCCAGCATAAAGTTATTGATATGTTCTTTAGCTTGAATGTTAAGATCTGGGCTAAACTTTGGAAGCCATTTTCCAGGATTGTCTGGTAAATCATGTAAAGGTGCAACCATGTTGAATGCTCCTGGAGTAGACCATGGTCTCTGTGCCATTTTTGGGATGACTATTGGAGGGATAGTAGAAACTGCTGGTGTTTGAATAGAATTTGTTGGAATAGATGATGTTGATATTGATGAGGATTGAGGAGAAGATGTTTGTGGAGATGATATGGACATGAATGTACTTTGTTGAGAAGGGATTTCGGAAACAGTTATTTGAATATTAGAGATTGAACTTACTGATTCCGATTGGGTTTTTCTTGTCTTGACTCTACTAGGTAAATGGAATTATTTGGGAGAAATACCAAGTTTTTCACTTTGAAGCCTAGTAAGTGGTTTGGAAGAAACAAATTTTGAAGTTACACTACCTTCAGATATTTCAGACTCTTCAAGAGATAATGAGAATCCTTTCAATTTATGAATTAGATCTTGAACTTTAGGAGACTCAGGATGTTGATCGTCTGAATGTTTAAAGATTTTGGTAGTGGGTGTTTGAATATTTTCTGCAATTTCATCTCTAGGATTTTGAATTTCAGAAGAAATTGAAGAAGTTAATGAGGGTGTTTTGCTCTCGGAATGGCTTGTGGATAGAGATTTACTTGCCATTCATAGCTCATGCCCTCCTTCTAGTGCCAAAAATGTTGAAGCCTAGAAAATCTCTGCTTCAAACATCGGGGAAAACCACCCGGTCGGGACCTTAAGACAGCTCCTTTTCCGTTTGGTATGGTGGCTCCGACTGGATTTAAAGGACCAGTTTCCTTGTAACTAAATGGATTGGATTGGATGGGTGGAAATGGGACTAAACTAACTGAAATAAAACTATCTAATTTAAGCTAAATACTGATAAAGAAACTCTAATACTAACCCGGGTAATTATATGTGAATACAACTTAAGATTGTTTCAATTCAACAATAACCATGAAAATGTGTTATTAATTAAATTGAAATATGCAGAAACAAATAAAGATAACTCTATTTAAGAAATTAAACAGAGTTATATAAACATATTGCATTCATCATTGTATACCATCTACATGTAATTATGAAAAAATAACGTTTCAATTATACTCAGAAATGATATATAAAAGGAAGCGTTGTGAAAACCAATATACATATAAATGATAGCAATTTTAAAACGAATATCATAAAACAAAAGAGATCAACAGTAAACAGATAGAAATACCTTGCTCATCTTGATGACTTCAAATGCAATCTGATACTCTATCCAGTAACTATAATGCAAAACCAAATTCCAAAGTACAGAAATGCAACACTTCAAAGATAATTTCGCATGAAAATCACCAGATGTGATCCTTTTTCAAAAAATATATAAGACAATGGAGTACAGAAATGCAATCTCCAAGTCCAAAAATATTAAGATCCAGGACCCTCTCTAAATGCATGAGAGGGGTTTAAATACTACTTAACTAACTCTAAAAATAGTTTATTACAAAAAATAAGGATTCGGTTCAATGATCGTCCTTTTCCTAGGCTAAAATACAGTGAAATTAAAACTAAATCTATCTATCTGTTAACTTGATCTTTAACCTTGCAGGCATCCAGCATAGTTTTGAGAAGATGTGGTTGACCGACTTCAGAATTCAACTGTCCTGAAAAGACAGAGTCGGCAAGCGTAGGAGCAATCTTCTCCGTAGCATTGATGATACAATTGAGCGCACTGTGCTGACTATGTGGCTTTACCAAGTACATCCAGTATGAGTCCCAATTCAATCTTGTCAGCCCTTGGATGGATTTTTCTCTTTCTTCTGCCTTTTGCCTCCATTCTCATGCAATTGATTTTGCCTGTGGAGAGGAAACTTTGTTGTTTATTGTTGCAATGGTACTCCATTTCTTTAGTCCACCTTTCATGTGTTTTTAAATTCGTATGTTCTGAACGATGGATCTTCCATGAATTGTTTGTTGTAAGTCGCCTGAGGTTCCGACAACTTATACATTAATCTCAGATCTTCTATGGTGAATGACCCGATTAGCTCTTCAGATGGAGTTTTGAATTGCTTGTCCGAAATATCAGTGCTGTCCAGCACCCATCTCACCATGTCTGTATATGGGAGAATCCTTGGCCTTGCTGCTATTCTATGCAAAAATGAGCAAGCCAAGTCTCTAAGGGTTGCTTCGGACGTATCCTTGGAACCTGCTGTCGCTACAACTTTTATCACCACAGGGTTTTCATCTTCTAACAGATTATACATTCCCTCCCAAGTGGATATACCAGCATCCTTATTACAGGCGGTGTCTGCATATAGCGAAGCCATTTCTTTGTTTTCAGAACTCGAGCTTTTCTCCTTTTTACCCATAGTGTTTAGCGAAAGCTTTGTATAGTGGTCTCCGCTTCCTTCGTGACCGCTGCTTAATAATAAATGAGAGCAATGACATAAGAAAGGTGATGAGATCATTTTGAATGTGAAAGCCGATGAAATATAATATTTAAATTGTGAAATAACTTTCAATCTAAACACAATCTCTTTTCACATTAATAATCAATCCAATCATTTAATATAATAATTAAAGCATAAATTGATTTTATATAAGGGAATATTGCCCTCAGATAGCTACTTGCTACGAATTTGTATACCATTGCGATTTACATTTGTCGCTAAATGCACAATATCGCACACGTAAAAATAAAAACATACAACATAAAAATAGCGTAAACGAATTATGCTAATAGCTACAAAGCGACATCAAAATCACAAAGCGCATATCGCAAAATCGCATGATCGATATTGAAAAGGGCGATGACGGGAAAATCGCAAAAGCGCATAATTGAAAAGAGCGCAAAAGATATTCATTAATCATTTCTGTTTTCTGCGCTATGCGATCTGCGACCAATGCGTTTTATAAAAGATATATACCATTTTGTTATGGATGCGCTATCTTGTTTAAAGAGCAATTTTATTATAATCTATCATAAACTTAAGTGTTTCTAAATATTCTTTCTAAGGGATTTCTATAAGTTTATGATAGAAAGTTTTATTTGAAAGGCAAACAAATCCTAATTGATTTTTTGGATTTTTAACTAAGGGTCCTCATTTATTTAGTATTATCACTAATAATAAATAAAAAGGGGGGTTGTTGCTGGTCACAACAATTGGCGATTCACTGGAAGAAACAGTTATCTCTGAAAAAATAAAATGAACATTCTATCTTTAGTAAGTAAAGATTTTTAAAGATAATAAAAACTATCTTATGATAATTCAAATAAAATGTAACTATGAAAAAGAAATAAAAATCATTTCATACTTTCTTTCTAATTCCTCAAGAAAAATAAAAACATTTTGGGTTATCTCAGGCTTTGATTGGTGTTAATAATGAAGTAAGTGGATTTCTCCAAGTTTTGGTTTTATAATATACTCTATTGCCATAGGTATTGCCTCTGCTGCCAACAAACGTTTATAGTCTCGACAGGGTTACCTTTAAACCATTAACCATTAATTGTCCCATCTAACTAAAATTTTGACCTTTTAAAAGATAAATTCATAAGATCTATTATCTCATGTTTTTTGTCTTTTATTTATTTTTATTTTAAGAGCCATTGTTCTGGTTTGGTGGCCAGTTGATAACAATGCCATTCACTAGTTATAATTAAACTGAACAAGCTGGCTCGTGATGAGACCCCTTGTCTTATATTTATAAGCAATTACCCTGTTTTGGTATGCAGTGTTGGTAATGTCAGTTTTATTATTCCTTATGAACATGGTAAGTCGGCTCGTAATGAGACCTCTTATCTCTTAAAATTTTCGTATAATTTCTTAGAATTACATTCTAAAAAATCACAACTTAAATGGATGGGGTGAAATAGTTTTATCCTTAAGAATCAATGGATGACAATTTTCAGAGTTTTTTGAGTTCCAAAACTTTGAAAAATCTTTACTTTGATAGATAACCTTTCTCTGCTTAATAAACTTATAATGATTTACATTCTTCTCAAGTTTTCAAAAGATCATGTAAATGATTGAAATAATCTTTTCAAAGTTTAACATCTTATTTTAAACTATTCAAAAACTGTGATCATTACTTTAAAATTTTTTATTTACACAAAATAAATATTTATAATATTTTTCCGAAGAATTGTTCTCAAATAGTAAACAGTCAATCAGAGACTCATAAACAACCTTTATTTGTAAAAACGAAAATAATCAAAAACTTTTGCAGAAAGAAATATGTACAGTTTAAGAAGGGGTTACCTCTTTATGAAAAGAATTTCTTCAAAATAAGCCCATTTACAGGAAGAGACTCTCTCTTACCTGTTAAATCTTGGAGAATGAATGTATTTGAGCTTATCTTCTCAACGATCTGAAATGGTCCAAGCCACATTTTCTGAAATTTGGTATGTTTACCTTTTTCTTCGTGTGCTTTATCCCATTTCAAAACAAGATCACCAATTGATAAAAACTTTGAGCCGGTAGAACTTGCATCAAAAGAAGATTTTACAAGCTGTTGATGTTTTTCATGAGTAATTTTTGCTTTATCCCTATCCTCTTCAAGTTTAAGGATTTGATCATATCTCAATTGAATGGATGAAGAAGGATTTTCTTCAATAAACTGCACTAGGGCTAATGATGGAAGAGTTAGATTTGATGGTATCACAGCTTCTTTTCCATAAACCAGATTGAAAGGTGAAGTCCCTATTGAAGCTTTTTCAGTGATACGATCAGCCCATAACGCAAAGATTAAAGATTTGTGCCAATTCTTTTGATTTTGATGAACAGTCCTTTTAATGATTTTGATAAGATTTTTATTAGTGGATTCAGCTAAACCATTACCTTGTGGATAATAATTTGCTGAATATTTTAATTTAAAACCTCTTTTGACTGCAAATTCAATTAAACTATTTCCAGAGAAGTAAGATGCATTATAAAAAACAAGAGCTTGAGGTACACCAAACCTGGTTATGATGAATTGATCTATGAAATCAATAATTGCATCAGAATTGGCTACCTTCAACGGAATTGCCTCTACCCATTTTGTAAAGTAATCAGTTGCAGTAAGGATGTACTTGTGCTGTTTGGAAGAATGAGGTACTATCTCACCAATAATTTCAAGCCCCCATTGTTCAAATGGTTGTTCAATAGTTACTGGTTGCAAAGGAAAAGTTGGTTTCCTTTGTCTTCCACTTGCAGTTTGACAAATTTGGCACTTCCTTACGTAATCATGCGTATCTTTAAAAAGGGTAGGCCAGTAATAACCAGCACGAATTATTTTGTGAGCCGTGGTATCATCTCCAAAATGACCTCCTGCTGGTCCATCATGCAATTCCTGCAAAACCTTTTCAGCTTCAGTCTTTTCCAAACATCTTAATAAAATTGAATCATAATTTTTTCTAAACAACACATTATCAATGATCTCATATTTAATAGCCTTTAACCTTAAAGCGCGTTTACTCTTATAGCTGAGATTAGAAGGAGCATACCCATTTTTCAAGTAATAGATAAGATCAGCATACTGAGATCCGAAATTTGTAACACTTATCTGACTTACTTGAATATCTTGATTTGAATCTTGATTTTCTGGTATGTTATGAGCTCCTGCCAATAATCTGCAAAAACCTTGTCCTCTAACAATCTTAGCTGGTTTAATATCAATATCATATTCTTGCAAGACTGTTACCCATTTAGCTCTCTTTTCTCCTACTTCTTTTTGAATTAATAATTGCCTCACTGCAGAGAATGGGACAATGATTTTTGTATGTGTTTTCAAGAGAAAAGGTCTAAAATGTTTGATTGATTTAAACACGGCAAAGGCTTGTTTTTCAACATCGGAATAATTAAGCTCAGCTCCTTGCAGATTTGAACTAAAGAAAGAAATTGGTGCTTCGATTTCTTGATCATTGAGTTGTGTTAAAACAGCTGCATAGGATGTTTCAGTGGCCAGAGTATACAAAGTAAAATCTTTAGAAAAATCCGGGGTATTCAATGTTGGTGCATTAATGATCGCTCGTTTGATTGAATCAAAAGCTTCTTTTTCTTTATGCATCCATTTGAATATTGAATTCTTCTTGATCATATTTTGCATAGGTAAAACAATTAAAGAAAAATCAGGAATAAATCTTTTAACAAAATTGATCTGTCCAAGAAATGATTGCATGGATTTTTTGTTATGTGGTAAAGAAATATCAGAAATTTCTTTTACTCTATCTGGATCAATATATATACCATCTTTTGACACAACAAATCCTAAGAGTTTTCCTTCATCTAAAGCAAAGAAAGATTTCTTCGGATTTAAAGAAATACCAAACCTTCTACATCTTTCAAATATTTGTTTTAAGTCATGTATATGATTGGCTCTCTTTTTTGAAAATACTATTATGTCATCAAGATAAAAAACAATTGATTTATTGATCAGACCTTTGAATGCTATGTCCATGGCTCTTTGAAAAGTTGCTCCTGCATTTATCAGACTAAAAGGCATTTTCTGATAAGCGTAAGTTCCCCATTTTGTTCTGAAAGTTGTCTTCAATCTATCATCTGGGTGAACTAAAACTTGATTATAACCCGAAAACCCATCGAGAAAAGACATAAGTTCAGAACCAGCTACCTTTTGAAGTATCTGTTCCATGGTTGGCAATGGGAAATTGTCTTTTAAACATGCCTTGTTTATATTCCTGAAATCAATACAAATTCTTATATCACTATTCTTCTTCCTTACAGGTACCATATTGGAAACCCAATTAGAGTGCCTGACTGGAAAAATGATTTTGGCTTTCAAAAGTTTATTGAGTTCTGATTTGATTTGACTTTCGAGATTTGGATGGATCTTTCTCAACTTCTGTTGAACAGGTTTAATATCAGGAAGCATTGGAATTGTGCGTTGAATAACCGAAGTATTATATGTTTTTAGATCATCATAATTCCAAGCAAAAACGTTTTTATACTTGTTCAGCAGTTTAATGAATGCATTCCTTTCCTCTGGTGTTAAATTGAGTCCTAAGTTAACGTTTTGAGGTTTAGAATCAGAACCAAGATTTACTAATTCAAACTTCAAAGTGGAACTTTGAAGTTTTGAATTAACAACTTTCTTAAATCTGTCTCTAATGTCATATAAATCCTCTAATTTAACAATAGATTTTGGAATGGGGTTTTCATTACCTTTTGAAGCAATTTGTAAATCATGATCATCTTCATCAATAATTTGCTCATCATATGATTTCTCTGAAGTCATGAAATTTAGAATATCTTGATCATGATAGAATACTCTCCAGTTTGTAACATTATCTGGGACAGATGGACGAAAAATAAATTCTACTGAAAACCTATCAGGACTACAATCTTCAGCAGGTAAGAGTCTAGATGCAACATTAGCTAACAAGTCAGCTGATGTATTCTGATTCCTAGGAATAGGAGAAATATTGAATGCTAAAAAATGAGTGGTGAGGTCTTGTACTACTGTTTGATAGTGTTTAAGATGTCCTGAAAGGCAATGAATAGTATTCCTAACTTGTTTAATGACAATCTCGGAATCACCAAAGACTTGCAAGTATTTAACATCTAACCCTATAGCTTTATAAAGTCCTTGAACCAAGGCTTCATATTCTGCAGTATTGTTAGTGCACTCAAATTCTAACCTGCATGACAGCATGGTTTTCTCCCCATTTGGATCAATTAAAATGCATCCAGCTCCAGCTCCATCACTAGACTTCGATCCATCGAAATATAACGACCAAAATAAAGATTTGTCTATTGGCTTATCTACAATTACATCAGAAATATTTACAATTATGGTAGAATCATATTGTGAAAAATTTTCTATCTGAGAAACAAAAGTATTTACAGAAAAAGGTGACTGAGGAGCTTTGAAATTTTCAAGAAATGATTCATCAGAATAACCTCCAAGAATATTGCTGTTGAATGCCACAGGTTCATTAGGTTGTTCAAATTCAGTGACAGTGTGAGTCATATGTTTTTCTCATTCAATTTTGATTTGATTTGGTTTCCCTTTGTAGGGAAGCCACATGTGTGAATAATCAGTCGAGATGTAACCATTAAGTTTCGCAGACCAGTCCCTGCTCAAGATTAATCCATAGAATTCAGGAATATCAGCAATCAGAATATCAATTCTTTGGACAATCCTAGGATCTGAGGCTAATCTGATAGTAACTGAATTGATTTCTCCTACCACTTGGACTTTAGAGCGATCCAACTGAACGATATGAACTGCTGATTTCTGTGGTTCGATATTTAATTTAGCACAGACAAAAGTAGGCATTATATTGGAGGAAGCTCCAGAATCAATCAAACAATTGTGCAGATTTTTATTGTACATCTCATAAGTCAAAAGAAAAGGAGGAGTTTGAGAATTTTACTTTTCCCCAATGAGCACAGTATCAATAGCATCTACCTTATCTAGTGGCTTACCAGTTCCTCTCGCTGCTTTTGCAACTACACCGCTTGGTACAGGAGCAATTGGTGTAGCGTTAAGTTCTTTTAATAACAACTTTTGCTGGTGTTTTAGTTTGCTGAGTTCATGTAAGGAAATGTTGGCTTTGATCTTTTTCATGTCCTCAACAATGTTGTATTCCATGGGTTCTGAAACTACTAAAGTCTTTGTTGTTGATGTGAGAGGATTAGAAGAGGATGGCTGTTTTTGAGTAGGCAATGAAGAAGTTTTCTTCACAGTGGGTTTGTCTTTGGTACTTGGAGTTGTAATTTTCTTTTTAGGAACTGCTTGCACTGGTTCTGTTGTGGATTTACTCCTAGTACTTACAGGCATAGCTTCTTCACTATCAGAATTAGGGAGAATAAAATCCCACATTCCATTTAATTCGGCTATTTCTTCATTTTCATCTTCTTGATCTGATACTACAGATGTATCTTCTTCTTCTTCCTCTTCTTCTGATTCTGCATTAGAGATTTCATTAGGAGGTTTAGATTCAACTTGGTTCCTTCTGAAATTTCGGAATGGTTTCTTGGTAGAAGTTTCAGCCACTTGTTTTTTAATTTCAACCATTTCATTTGACATGGTTTTAAGAACTTTCTGTAAACCTTCCATGTCATATGGATCTTTGGCCTTTTTATTTGAATCATCTCTGAAGCTGACCTTCTTTGATTTCCTTTCTTCAAGAGCATTTTTCTTTTCCAGGGGAGTGATACGTTTTTCCACTGCAATAGCTTCTTTTATATTCTCAGCTAATGTAGGTTTTGCAGCTCTGTCCACGAAAATTGCTATGTTTGAAGGTAAGGCTGTTATGTACCATTCAATTCTGACATGTTCACTGGGTTGTGAATCTGTATGAATTTTGTTCAAAAGTTTGTTGAATCTAGCATTGAATTCTTTGATAGGTTCCTTGGGTTCTATTTTCAAATTTGAGAGATCATTGAGTAAAGTTGCAATTGATCGGTCATCTCCAAATTTGGTTAAAAAATGATCTGCAAAAATGTCCCAACTTGTTATAGATCCTGATGGTAATGAAAAATACCATGATCCCGTTGTTCCTTGAAGAGTGTAAGGGAATAGTCTAACTACAACATCTTCCTGTGTGACTCCATTCAAATTAATAGCCAGCATAAAGTTATTGATATGTTCTTCAGCTTGAATGTTAAGATCTGGGCTAAACTTTGGAAGCCATTTTCCAGGATTGTCTGGTAAATCATGTAAAGGTGCAGCCATGTTGACTGCTCCTGGAGTAGACCATGGTCTCTGTGCCATTGTTGGGATGACTATTGGAGGGATAGTAGAAACTGGTGGTGTTTCATTAGAAGTTGTTGGAATAGATGATGTTGAGATTGATGAGGATTGAGGAGAAGATGTTTGTGGAGATGATATGGACACGAATGTACTTTGTTGAGAAGGGATTTCGGAAACAGGTATTTGAATATTAGAGATTGAACTTACTGATTCCGATTGGGTTTTTCTTGTCTTGACTCTACTAGGTAAAGGGAATTCTTTGGGAGAAATACCAAGTTTTTCACTTTGAAGCCTAGTAAGCGGTTTGGAAGAAACAAATTTTGAAGTTACACTACCTTCAGATATTTCAGACTCTTCAAGAGATAATGAGAATCCTTTCAATTTATGAATTAGATCTTGAACTTTAGGAGACTCAGGATGTTGATCGTCTGAATGTTTTGAGATTTTGGTAGTGGGTGTCTGAATATTTTCTGCAATTTCTTCTCTAGGATTTTGAATTTCAGAAGAAATTGAAGAAGTTAATGAGGGTGTTTTGCTCTCGGAATGGCTTGTGGATAGAGATTTACTTGCCATTCATAGCTCAGGCCCTCCTTCTAGCGCCAAAAATGTTGAAGCCTAGAAAATCTCTGCTTCAAACATCGGGGAAAACCACCTGGTCGGGACCTTAAGACAGCTCCTTTTCCGTTTGGAATGGTGGCTCGGACTGGATTTAAAGGACCAGTTTCCTTGTAAATAAATGGATTGGATTGTATGGGTGGAAATGGGGCTAAACTAACTAAAATAAAACTATCTAATTTAAGCTAAATACTGATAAAGAAACTCTAATACTAACCCGGGTAATTATATGTGAATACAACTTAAGATTGTTTCAATTCAACAATAACCATGAAAATGTGTTATTAATTAAATTGAAATATGCAGAAACAAATAAAGATAACTCTATTTAAGAAATTAAACAGAGTTATATAAACATATTGCATTCATCATTGTATACCATCTACATGTAATTATGAAAAAATAACGTTTCAATTATACTCAGAAATGATATATAAAAGGAAGCGTTGTGAAAACCAATATACATATAAATGATAGCAATTTTAAGACGAATATCATAAAACAAAAGAGATCAATAGTAAATAGATAGAAATACCTTGCTCATCTTGATGACTTCAAATGCAATCTGATACTCTATCCAGTAACTATAATGCAAAACCAAATTTCAAGGTACAGAAATGCAACACTTCAAAGATAATTTCGCATGAAAATCACCAGATGTGATCCTTTTCAAAAATATATAAGACAATGGAGTATAGAAATGCAATCTCCAAGTCCAAAAATATTAAGATCCAGGACCCCTCTCTAAATGCATGAGAGGGGTTTAAATACTACTTAACTAACTCTAAAAATAGTTTATTACAAAAAATAAGGATTCGGTTCAATGACCGTCCTTTTCCTAGGCTAAAATACAGTGAAATTAAAACTAAATCTATCTATCTATGAACTTGATCTTTGCTCTTGCAGGCATCTAGCATATTTTTGAGAAGATGCGGTTGACCGACTTCAGAATTCAACTGTCCTGAAAAGACAGAATCGGCAAGCGTAGGAGCAATCTTCTCTGTAGCATTGATGATACAATTGAGTGCACTGTGCTGACTGTGTGGCTTCACCAAGTACATCTAGTATGAGTCCCAATTCAATCTTGTCAGCCCTTGGATGGATTTTTCTCTTTCTTCTACCTTTTGCCTCCATTCTTCTTGCAATTGATTTTCCTGTGGGAGATAACCTTGTTTGTTTTTCTTCAATGGTTCACTTCTTTTAGTCCACTCCTTTGTGCATTCTGCCAAATTCGCGTGTTCTCTGGCAAAATCTTCCATGAATTTTTTGTTGTAAGTCGCCTGTTGTTCTGGCAGCTTATACATTAATCTCACATCTTCTATGGTGAATGACCCAATTAGCTCTTCAGATGGAGTCTTGAATTGCCTGTCTGAAATATCAGCACTGTCCAGGACCTATCTCACCATGTCTGTGTATGGGAGAATCCTTGGCCTTACTGCTATTCTATGCAGAAATGAGCAAGCTAAGTCTCTAAGAGTTGCTTCAGACGAATCCTTGGAACCTGCTGTAGCTACAAATTTTATCACCACAGGGTTTTCATCTTCTAACAGATTGTATATTCCCTCCCAAGTGGATATATCGGCGTCCTTCTTACAGGCGTTGTCTGCGTATAGCGAAGCCATTTCTTTGTTCTCAGAACTTGAGCTCTTCTCCTTCTTACCCATAGTGTTTAGCGGAAGCTTTGTATAGTGGTCTGCTCCTTCGTGCCTGCGTTTTACGAATAAATGAGAGTAATGATATAAGAAAGGTGATGAGACTGTTTTGAATGTGAAAGCGGATGAAATATAATATTTAAATTGTGAAATGACTTTCAATCTAAACACAATCTCTTTTCACATTAATAATCAATCCAATCATTTAATATAATCATTAAAGTGCATAACGGACTTGACATATGGGAATATTGCCTCGGGATAGCGCGCCTACATGAATCTGCGCCATTGCGATTTGCGATTTGCTGCGCAATATTGCAATATCGCAATATCGCAAAATGAAATCATTACAGTCATAAAAATAGCGCAAAAACGGGAATTGCGCAATAGCGCAAAGCGCATATCGCAAAAATCACAAAAGCGCATATCGCAAAATTGCATGATCGCATATTTGAAAAGGGCGTATGACGCAAAATCGCAAAAGTGCATATTTGAAAAGAGCGCAAAAGATATTCATTAATCATTTCTATTTTCTGCGCTATGCGATCTGCGACCAATGCGTTTTATCAAAGATATATACCATTTTGTTTATGGATGCGCTATCTTGTTTAAAGAGCAGTTTTATTAAAATCTATCATAAACTTAAGATTTTTGCAATATTCTTTCAAAGGGATTTCTATAGGTTTACGATAGAAGGTTTTATTTTCTAAAGAAAACAAATCCTAATTGTTTTTGGATTTTTAACTAAGGGTCCCCATTTTATTTAGTATTACTACTAATAATAAAAAATAAAAAAAGGGGGGGGTTGTTGTTAGCCACAACACAAAGATTCAGAGAAAAATTTGGTGCTAAAGTATCGCAGTTGTCCGCAAAGATATATGAAGGAGGAAATGGAGTTCCTTAGCATCTCCTTGCTTGGTACGACATACCGGTATGCTGCCAATATTGAGAAGAAATTCAAATAGAAGAAGCGAGACTTTGGATCTGCAAATAAAAAGAAATGGAAAGGTGCCTCCAACCACAAAAAAAAGGAGAAACCCAAGGCATGGTGGCCCAAGAAAACCTGCCAAAGACGCAAGCAAAGAACAATGCCACGAATCCAAAGAAGGACATAGGAAAGTGTTGTGAGTTCCATAAGAACTCCACTCACAACACAAGTGAGTGTGGGGTCAAGCAATCACTGGTGGCCGAGATGAGGGCTTCTAAATTAGATGCATGCTCCGACTCTGAATCAGAACTTGACAAGGGGAATGAAAGAGGGAAACAGATCATTTATGCGGATCCCAATGCCAATTTTTCCACTGTGAAGATCCAGAAGGAGGAATTGGAAGATCCAGAGGAGGAGGAGTATCTCTTCCACTCCCAGATGTGGGTAAATGGTTCCCTGCTACAGTTCATTTTCGACAATGGGAGCCAAAATAACCTCATTTCAGTAGATGTCATGAAGCAGTTGGGCTCGCTAACCACAGTACACCCACATCCATACACCATCAAGTGGCTTCACCAAGGACGAGATCTCCATGTCAGCCAGCAGTTCCACCTTCCCTATAGCATCAAGCCCTTCATGGAAGAGGTATTATGTGACATTTCTCCTCTTGATGTTTGTGATGTATTATTAGGCCAACCATACTTGTGGAAGTGACATTTTGTGTATGAGTCCTGGCCTCATGCTGTTATTGTTACTTTGGGAAATAAGCTATATAGGATACCAAAGGTACCACCACCTACTATTATCTCTTTGGTTAATGCAAAACAATGTAGTAAGCTCATTTCCAAAACCAGGAAATTTATTTTCCTGATGAGCCACCCCCAGGGCAAGAAGAATATTGTGGCAATGACCTCTAGATAGGGCTCCTTTGCATGACAACAACAAACGGAAAAGTTCGTGGAGGAGTAAGGGAACGTCTTCACCTCACCCACAGGGGTGCCTCTGCATATTAATTTCAAGCAAGCCATTGATCTAACCCCTAGTGTACCGCTACCCAATGGAACAATCTATCAGCGCTCTATTCTGGAGAACGATGAAATCAAGAGGCAGATTCAAGAGCTGCTACAGAAAGGTCACATCCGACGGAGTTCATCACCCTATGGGAGCCCGATCATGTTGGTACAGAAGAATGATCAGACTTGGAGACTCTGTATTGACTATCGAGCACTGAACAAGATCACTATCCAGAATAGGTACCTAATCCCACATATTGATGACCTTATGAACCAACTCAAAGGGGCGAAATATTTCAGCAAGATCGACTTGAATCTGGGTATCACCAGGTACCAATTGAACCCTCCGATGTGTGGAAGGTTGCCTTCAAAGCCAAGGAGGGCCTTTTCAAAGTGAGGATAAGTGAAAGAAAAAATTATTTTGGTCAAAATATCAACAGAAGGCATTCGTAGAATTGAAACATCACCTTTTTTCTACCCCAGTGCTCACATTACCAAAATTTCAACAACCATTTTAGATGGAGACAGATACCTTTGACCATGCTATTGGGTCATTTCTTACTCAACAAGGGCATCTAGTGGCATATCACAATGAGACACTGTCTGACACAGTCTGCAAGTATCCCACTTATGACAAAGAAATGTATTCCATTGTGTGAGCTTGTCGAAAATGGAAGCATTACATTTTGGGGAAGGATATAATCATCCATACATCCCACCGAACCTTGTAGTTCATAAAAACACAAAGGAAGAGCCAGAATGATCGCCATCAGAATTGGTCCAGATATCTGCAACAGTTTCATTTAAACATCAAGTACAAGAAGGGTAGCATCAATAATGTTGCAGACTGCCTTAGCCGACCACCGATCGTGGCACTAACCACCGTTTTCAAATCTTATGGGCACGAGACTTATTATTGGCCACTTCTCTACAAGAGTAATCCAGGATTCAGTCACACATACAAGGCACTCTTGGGGGTATGCAAGTTCCAACTTTTCACCTCCAAGATACATTTTATGTCACTTGGGACAGATTTGTGTTCCTTCAAGCGAGTGTGCCAAGATTCTATGGGAAGCACACTACATTAGAGTCACTGGGTATTTCAGGGTTGAGAAAATAGTGGAAGTATTGCAGAAGTATTTCTACTGGCCGAACCTTTGACAAGATGTCAGGAAGTACATCAGATCTTGCACTGCTTGCGCCATTGCCAAACTGACCATCAAGAAGAAAGGCCTCTATACTCTGCTACCTACCTGTAGACCTTGGGAATCCATCTCCATGGATTACATATTGGGCCTTCCTTCTACTAAGAATGGAAATGACTGTGTTTTCATGCTCATCGATATATTCTTGAAGATGGCCATTATGGTGGCCTACAAGAAGAATATCACAGCAAAAGCTACTGCTAAACTCTTCTTTGAACCAGTGTGGGTGAACTTTGGGATCCCATAGTCTACATCTCATATCAGGACAACAAGTTCCTCAACACATTTTGGTCCAGCCTCTAGTCAATGTTGGACACCAAGCTCACCAAGTCCACAACTTTCCATCCCCAAATTGATGGCCAGACAAAGGTCATCAACATGATGATTGTACACATTCTCTGCATGTACAATTCAAAGCATCCATGCACATGGGATGATAGCCTCCCCTATGTAAAACGCAGTTATAACCGGGCTCTCCATAGCTCAACTCGTCACATCCCCTTTCAGGTGGGCTTCAAATTCAAGCCACTATGTCCCATTGACGTAGCCATGCCATTTGTGGCTACTTAGGCTGATTCGGCTCATGTCCAGTCTAAAGCTGAAAAATCAAAAAACTTCATCGAGCACATTTAGCACATTTTCCAATAGGTTCATGAAATATTGGACAGAGCCAATGCTTAGTACAAGTAATGGCATTATCAACATCGGCTGCCACAGAACTTCCAGGTGGGCGACAAATTCTAGCTACATTTGCAGAAGTAGCACCTCACTAGACCCCACCGCAAGCTTCACCTACTCCGATATGGGCCATATACCATCACCAAGGTTATAGGTAACAATGCCTTGAAGCTCATTATTCCACCATTCATTGGTCTGAACCCAGTATTCAATGTGGACCACCTTTATCCCTACTTCCCACCTCTAGTGGACACCTCTGACATTGCAGAACAACTCACATCAACAGAGTTAACCCAGAATTCATGGAACAAGTAACCACTGATTGCATTATGGACATGAAAATCAAGAACACTCGCCAACAGAAGATCCAACTATATCATGTTGTCAAAGATGGTGAACTCCAACACCAAGGCAAGTGGTTCACTAGGGACCAAGTTCAGCAGAAGTTTCCTCATCTCATGGAGGAACTCAACTCAATGGTGACCATTTCTTCCTAATGGGGGAGGAATGATATAGGTGGATATTGGTGGCCACCTTTGTATTCCACTTGGATCCCCACCATTGTCTCTTTCAATTTTTCTTTTTCGACACAACTTACTATTTTTAGAAATTTTTCGGGTCTTAAACTTCCAAAGTTATTTTGAGGCCCTAAGCGACCTTTTTTGGGCATTGCTTTTCTAGTGAATTTAATTTCATTCCAAGATCTACATTCACAGTCATTAGTTGTATTCCTCGGATAGATATTTCTAATGATGTATTATCTGTGTCAAACAAAGATAGTATGCTAAAGTTACGACCTCGGGAAATTTATGTACCAATTTACCTCGACGGGCCCATATTTTGGCATTTCGTCTCCTAGGGTCAGGTTTTTGGATGTTTAGGGTTTTACATTGTTTCTCAATGATATATAGGCCTTCAAGACTCATTGTAACATAGAGTTTAGAAGCCTGTAGCTACCACATATATTCTCAGAGATAAGCTACCAGCGCCCTAGCTAGTTTATTTCCATTCTCTCTGTAAGAAAATTTCAGTTCTTTGATATTAATGATATGAAGTGTTATTTCCACTTCATCGTTGTATTTATGGTTATATGTGTATTCTGTTGCATTCCTACATAAATCCATATTAGACTTCCACCAGACTCAGGCTCGTGTATGCTCTGGAAGGAACCACAAATTTTGTGGCATGGAAGATCCGTATGGAGGTAGTATGAGATGACAATGAGCTACTACATTACATCAATACATATGTAATAAAAAACCTAGTAGCTAATTCCGAGTATCTTGCTTAGTGGAATAAGGATGTATATAAAGTGAGGAGGACCATATTGGAGGGATTTTTAGATCATATTGTCTCAAATCTCCATAGGAAAGAAACTTTCTTTGCGATGTGGAAAACACTGCCGGACTTGTTTGAGAACAATAGTGAACACAGGGTATTGGAACTCAAGGACAAGCTTCAGAGAATAAAAATGAAAAAGGATAAATCAATTCCATAGTACCTAAGCAATTTTACACATTGTTGTGATGAACTTTCTGGGGTCAGTGTGACTGTCCCTAAAGAAGATTTGGTAGCTCTAGCTTTGTTGGGTATTGCCAAGAGCTAATATAGTTATCAAGATTTCATGAA
This sequence comes from Pinus albicaulis, assembly GCA_034641835.2. Classification (NCBI taxonomy): domain Eukaryota; kingdom Viridiplantae; phylum Streptophyta; class Pinopsida; order Pinales; family Pinaceae; genus Pinus; species Pinus albicaulis. The sequence goes on along the minus strand of CM076577.1, from coordinate 987,363,440 downwards.
TGATTTAGAAAAACTACCAAGTTGGGAATGGTTATGGTCTAATCTCATACAAGAATAAATAAGTGTTATGAAACCAGCTCCAAAAATAGAAGAGAAGAGAGATCAACACCTTAGAAATCAGCCACTTTGAGGGGGAAACCTATAATACATTGCATAAATGAACAATTATTGGATGATACAAATGACCAAAACCTCCTTCTATATATAGGAGTCCATGGGCCCACAATTTAATCCTAGCCGACCTAACAGTAACAATGTAAGGGCACAATAATAACAATATTGGGGTTACAGGGGTACAACAATAACAATAATGGGGCTACACTAATAACTATAAGGGACTAAACTAGTAATATAGGGATCTAACATGACCCTCTTCATCAAAAAAATTATTGTCCTCAACGCTTGAGTAGCTCTGGGTGCTTATGTAAAAAAAAATCATCCTCCCATGTAGAATCTTCAGTGGGTAAGTTCTTCCACATGATGAGATACTTTGAAATTAATCGATTTCATAGTTGTCGATTTCTTGTTTCCATGACCACTTCAGGTTCCAATATGATTTTTCCTTCCTCATCAAATTCTAGAAATATTGTTTGAACTCGAATATTTTCACCTATAACCTTCTTTAAGGATGAAACATGGAAAACTAGATGCACTCGCAAAGAAGCAGGAAGCTCCAATTTGTATGCCATAGTACCAATCTTTTGCAACACCTTGTAAGACCATAGTACTTTGGCGATAATTTATTATCCTTCTTAGCTTGCTTGAGGGACATTTGTTTGTATGGTTGTAGCTGTAAAAATACCTAGTCTCCTACATCAAAACTTCTCTCGCTATGATGTTGATCTGCCTGTTGTTTCATTTGATTTTGTGCCAAATTTAGGTTATCCTTTAAGAGTTGGAGAACTTCTTGTTGATGCTTGATGTGATCTTCCACTGCTTGAACCTTAGAATTTTCTCTTAGGGATGATGTGATGGACAGTGGATGATATCCATAAAGTGCCATAAATGGGGTGATTTTTGCTGCAGTATGGAAGGAAGTGTTATACCACCATTCAGCGAGAGGTAACCACTTGACCCATTGTGTTTTCTTATCAGATACAATACAACGAAGATATCCTTCCAAAAATTTATTCACTATCTCAGTTTGACCATCATATTGAGGATGATAAGATGAGCTATGAGCTAATTGAGTAACCAAACAAGAAAATAACTCCATCCAAAAAAATCTAGTAAAAATGGGATCTCTGTCGCTCACAATAACCTTTGGGCTTCCATGTAGATTTTCAATTGTTTCCATAAATGTAGTAGCAACGGTACTTGCTTTAAATGGATGAGATAATGCACAAAAGTGTGCACACTTGGTAATTCTATCAACTACCACCATGATGACACTCTTTCCTTCGGACCTAGGTAAATTTGTGATAAAATCCATTGAAATCTCCTCCCAACGTTGACTTGGAATGGATAAAGGTTGTAGAAGACTCGGGGTCTTAATTGTTTCAACTTTATTTTTTTGGCAAAGAAAAAATTCCACCACAAAATTTTGAATATCATATTTAAGGCCATCCCACAAAAATTCTTTCTTCACCCTGTGGTAAGTTTTTAAAAATCCTGAGTGTCCTCCTAAAGGAGAAGTGTGCAATTCCAAAAGAATATTTTGTTTTAGTTGGGAATTATTACAAAGACATTAGCGATATTTGTACCATAAGGAATCATTTTTCCAACTAAATGGATCAGATGTACTAGGATTTTGCTGCAACTTTTGAATGAGTGTCCACACTTGTTTGTCCTTCTTCCATTCATCCCTTGCTTCGGTTATCCAATCTGGTTGGATAATAGAAATGGCACAAAGCAATGCTTCCACCTCATCATTCTTTCTTGAGAGTGCATCTGCAACAACATTAAGCTTTCCTTTTTTGTAGATTATTTCAAAGTCATAACCCAACATCTTTGTGACCCATTTTTGCTGCTCTTCTGAAGATAGTATTTGTTCCAAAAGGTGTTTAAGACTATCATGATCAGTTTTTACCTTGAAGTGTCTTCCCATTAGGTAAGTTCACCATTTCTTTAGTGCATGCAGTATTGCTAACATTTCCTTCTCATAAATAGGTTTCTGTAAATACTTTCCTTTGATTGGACGACTTTCAAAAGAAATGGGTATTCCTTCTTGCATTAAAACAACACCAATTCCATTTCCTGAGGCATCACATTCCACAATAAAGGTTTTTGTGAAGTCTGGCATAGCTAAGACCGGTGCTAGGCACATTGCCTCTTTAAGATGTTCAAAGGCTTTAGTTGCTTCAGGAGTCCATGAAAATGCATCTTTCTTCAATAATGTTGTTAGAGGTGATGCTATTCTCCCATAATTCTTAACAAACTTGCGATAATACCCTGTTAACCCGAGAAATCCTCACAAATTCTTTATGGTTGTGGGGACTTTCCATTCCTTAATGGCTTTAATTTTGTTAGGGTCTACTTTAACACCCTCGTGAGATACAATATGACCCAGATATTCCACCTCTTGTACTCCAAAGAAATATTTGGATGTTTTTTCATATAATTGTTTCTCCTGCAATAGTTTGAGCACCCTGTCAACATGTTCAACATGATCCTTCCAAGACCTGCTGTAGATTAGTATATCATCAAAAAATACTAGCACAAATTTTCTAAGGAAGGGTTTGAAAATGAAATTCATCAACCCTTGAAATGTAGAAGGTGCATTGGTAAGGCCAAAAGGCATGACCAAAAATTCATAATGACCCTCATGAGTTCAAAATTCTATTTTTGGAATATCTTCAGTCTTCATTCTAATTTGATGATATCCTGAACGAAGATCCAACTTGGTAAAATAAATTGCTCCATGTAATTCATCCAATAATTCATCAATCACAAGAATGGGAAATTTATCTTTAATGGTGAGATTATTGAGCTCCCTATAATTTTGACACATGCTCCATGATCCATCCTTATTGTGCACCAATACTACAGGAGTAGAGAAAGAACTTTAACTAGGTTGAATTATACCATCCTCTAACATTTCTGCAATCATACGTTCAATTTCGCTCTTTTGGACATAAGGATATCTATAAGGCCTGATGTTTGGAGGAACACTTCCTAGAATCAGATGAATAGCATGATCATGATCACGAATAGGTGGGAGTGCTTTGGGAGTTTCAAACACCTTGGAATGATTGTCCAAGACCTTTTGGAGATCTGCAGAAATAAATGATTTTGATTTTGGAACTTCTAGTGAGTATAATTGTGCAATTAAGCCTCATTGTTCTTTCTTCAAAATCTTTTTCATAACATTAGAGCTTATTATCTTTCCCAGCTTCCATGTGATACCCCATAATTTGACTTCCTTTCCTTCTGAAAAAAATTTCAAGAAAATTTCTTGAAAATTAAAAGCTACCGTCCCCAAAGATTGTAACCATTTTACTCCTAGTACAACATCAACACCTTCCATAGGAATGGAAAGCATTGGAATATTCAATACATATTCCCCCATGGTTAGCTTGATATTATGGCATTTTCTAGAGAAATTTTTCATCCATTTGCAGTCATCACTTGACATTCTGGTGTTGGGTATAGGAAACAATTCAATTCCTTGTCTACCTTACAATGAATAAAATTATGGGTACTACCCGAATCAATCAACACTATTACCTTTTTCTTCTTGATATGTCCTTCTATCTTGAGAGTTTGAGGAGTGGTAATTCCTGCCAATGCATTACACGATATGGTCGGACTCATTTCTTCCTCTCCTAGGGTTGGTTACTAGTGTATATCTTCTTCTTTTGAAGATTCTTGTTCATTTTCTTCTTCCTCTTCACAATATATGTAAAATAATTTCTTCTCAGCACACTTATGACCTTTATTGTATTTTCTATCACAACTATAGCAAAGCCTTTTTTCTCTTTTTTCTTCCAATTGTTGTGGTGTCAACCTTGTAGGTTGTGGAATTCTAGGAGTAGCAACACTTCCATATTTATATATGTGAGTGGTAAGCTTCCTTGTTGCGATAATTTTACATTCAATTTTTCTTTCCAACCTGAATGCCTTTTCCAATGAATCAGGTTCCCAAACATGAAATTCATGTTGGATGTTATCCTTTAAAGTCCCTATGAAGACGTCAATCATGTGTTCCTCTGGAATATCGGTTACCCTTATATTCAATTTTTGGAAGTCCTCAATGTGCCCCGCCACTAAACCATTTTGTTTTAGATTTATCAGTTGGCTAAAGAAGGTGTTGCTTTTTGTATCCTCATAATGTGCTATCATTTCCTCCACAAAAATTGACCAAGTGAAAAAAATTTTATGGGATCAAAGCCATCGATACCATACAAATGTATTTTGTTTCAAATGTAAAGTTGAAATGCATATCTTTTGTGTGTTTTCCACATTATTGAGATCAAAATATTGTTCCATCGATAGTATCCATGTTACGGGATCATTGAAATCAAACTTCTTCATATCCATCTTTGGAATATGGTGTTACAGGATCCTTGCTATCAAACTTCACCATATCCATCTTTGGAATATGGTGGTTGTTCCATCCAATATTAGAGTTTATGAAATCACAATTAACATTTATTTTTTTCTCATCATGAGTTTCCTCTACTACCTTTTCGCCATTATGAAACATTTCTTGTATCAACTTGTCAAATCATTCTTCATGTTTTCCATGTTGTATTTCATTTTTTCATCGATCTTAGCTTCCATGTCATCCATAGTAGCTTCCATGCCCACTTCTATGCCATCCATCTTAGCTTCTAGACCATTCATCTTAGCTTCCATGCCTTTCTTCAAACAATCCATCTTAGTTTCCACCCATTTCTTCAGAACTTCAATTTCATTTTTTTTCTCTTTGCGATAGAAAAATTTGGTGCACTTGCTCTTGTAATTTTGATATCTCATGTTGTGTTTCTTCGTCTTCATGAGTCATAGTAGAGACTTATGAAGGCTTAATGGGTGTTGAATTATTTTTAGGGGGCATTTTAGAACCCAATACTAATATCTATTCTTCAATATGCCCTTCGAATAAATTCAAACTAATTTTTTTTCAAACGAGACTTATGTAATTAAAAAACAATACACACCTTTTTCTTGCTTTTAAGGAGCTCGATATTGAAGCTGAATTATCTCTGTGATTTCAGATCATAAATATATGAAATTCGGCCTTAACATATCCCTCTGAATATTCTTTCGAATGCCATAGATCTGACCTGATTTGGATTCTTCAAGGAAAAGTTATGCCCAATCTCCCATAGTGACCTAATTATGGACTGGTTTAGTAGAGAAAATTGTATGACTTTCCACATGTCACTTTTTCCTCCTTCGGCACTAAAATTGATATTCTAAAAACTACAGTCCATGTACTTGCAGTCTCTTTTTACAGAATCCCAATCCAATTCTTAGAGAGAGAGTTATGTCGGTTTTTCCACGGTCACTGCTTTGAGATGAAATTCAGGTGCCTGAAACAATCCTATATTCCACATATCATATCTCACAAAATATTGAGAACCAAGAACTGAAATTTCTACCAGAGGTTCCTCAAGATCTCGGCTTCTCTCTATAAAAAATTTAGCTTCTGACCCCTCGTAGAAAAATAGTTATATCGAAAATTCCACAATAACCTGTTTAGGTTAAATTCAAGAGCCTACAAAATTTCCTAACTTCCATAGATCATATCTCTGAAAATATTGCGAACCAAGCTCTGAAATTTTGCAAAGATTTTCCTTAATATTTCTGCTTTGCACTCTAAATATTTCAACTTCTAAACTTTCATAGAAAAAAAGTTACAATGAAAATGCCACGATGACCTGTTTGGAGTAGAAAAACCCTAGAATCCAAAGCTCTGATACCAAATGCTATGAAACCAGCTCCAAAAATAGAAGAGAAGAGATATCAACACCTTAGAAATTAGCCACTTCAAGGGGGAAACCTCTAAATGAACAATTCTTGGATGATACAAATGACCAAAACCTTCTTCTATATATAAGAGTCCATGGGCCCACAATATAATCCTCGTTGACCTAACGATAACATTGTAAGGGCACAATAATAACAATATTGGGGTTATAGGGGTACAAAAATAACAATAAGGGGGCTAAAATAATAACAATAAGGGACTAAAATAGTAATATAGGGACCTAACAATAAAGAAGAGCAAAAAAGATGGGACTTCATCTAAGGTTGAGGATGAGGAGAACTGTGCGTTTGATGGAAAGGAAAAGAAAGGGAAAGGGAAGAAATCCCAATCCAAAGCAGAATCTAGTCAGGAGGTAAAGAATAAAGACTTGTTCAAAATAAATCACTTTCACTTTCATGAGCTAGGACACTATGGCATGAATTTTCAACACAAGAAGGCTGACAAGGAGCCCTTAGGAGGAGTGGTAGGTGAAGATCTAGCTTCAAAATTCAAGTTGGATTTTACCCTCATTGCATGCATGGTAACATTGGTGATGGGTAGTGTGTGGTATCTGGATAGTGTTGCTTCATTCCATATTATGGGAAACAAATAATTCTTCAGTGAATTTGAGGAGAAGTACCTCTAGATGCACATCGAGATGGGAAATGATATATTGGTACAATTAATTTTCAGAGGGAGTCTGGATCCCCTCTAAAATTAAAATATTTCATGTATGTTATCGGTCTGAAGAAGAATTTAGTTTCAGTTGCTATGCTAGAAAATCGTGGCTACGATGTGATATTTAGAAAAGGGAAGGCATTCCTCAGACACATTGCCACGGGACAAGTGAACTGAATGAGGGCTTAGATGAATAACCTCTACAAATTGGATGTAGAAGAATGTGCAACATTGACCACTAAAGCAGAGAGGGTGCAGAGCCAATATATCCGTGAGCTTTTTTCTCCCTCCCAACTCATGTGCTTGCCAAATAGTGCAATCCATCTTCATGCATTCACCCCTCAATGCATCATTAATTTTGTCTAATCACACAAGTGGCCCATGATATGAAATTGAATAGCCATAGAGGCAAGGAAGATTTTATTGGGATTACTACACATGAAGATAAAAGGAATAAGTCAAGGTTGATATGCTACTCATATTTTGTAGTGGAATAAGGAATAAAATGTAATATTCCCAATTAGCTATGGCTAATTGGAATATTCGATTTTGGTCAATTTTGCTTTATGTAGTTAGATTATGAATAAAAGTGAGTAGAGGGGGACATAACTCACTCTAAAAATAAAGTGCACTCCCCAGTAGAAGCAACGTTGTAACTTAAGTGAGCTAAGGGGGCCAAGAGACCACGTGGAGAGGGGGTCCACATAGAGCACATGGAGGGACTGCGCAGGCCAAGTTGAGCACGTGGCAAAGGGAGGCTACGTTGGAGGAGGTGGGACTTAGGGTTTGAGAGAGGCCAACGCCATATAGAGAGGAGAGCCTCCTCATTTTGATTCATTAGATGTTTATGATATTGAGTTGGTCATTTCGACTTCTTGAGCACATTGGTTGTTTAGCTAGTCTGCAACACTGTTTAGTGCACATAGTGTCTCAGCTCGGAGATCTCACCCTCAGCCCTGGGGGACTTCAAGTGCCTGCTCGGGTGAGGTTGTCCCATTAGTATTTTGTAGGATGATTGGTGTTTGGATTTTGTGGAAAAGCAGTACATTCATAGACTGCGCAGTCTTGAGAGGGAGGATGCAGTCCATTTTTGGGGAGCCCCGGATTGGGATTCTTTCGGAAGTTTCGAGCATGAAGATTGAGCAAGGGGCCAGCCCTTGCCTATTGGAGGGTTTTGGTAGAGTTTGGGGAAATATTTTGGTGGATTCCCTTCAGTGTCAGCGCAGAGCCTTGGAGGATAGCGTAGATCCTCAAGGGGGTGACTTTCGGGGGTCGTCCATTCCAGAAATGCTTTCTGGCCTTTTCTGGGTTTGGTGAGTAGAGGTTGATTCCATAGTTTCAGCTTATTCTGAGTAGAGGAGCAGCCCCAGATACTCATCTTGTTCCAGTAGTTGCAGCTACACGGCAGTTTTCCAGTAGCTTGGATGAAGATCAGAGAGCAGCCATTCCATCAGCATTTTGAGAGTATTTCTTCACTTGCCTTGTGCAATTTTAGGTGTCATCACTCTGATCATCTATTTTACTCACTTATATTTCTCAGTATAATAAAATGGCTCAAGATTTTCTCTAAATTTCTTGAGTATCTATTACATGTTCTATATGTATGCTATTGTATGCTTGCACCAATGTTATTTTTCACCTTGAGCATTCAAGTTATTATACCACTTGGTGTGTTTTCCCCATACTATTAGACAGAGTCTAGAAAGGGCCATATAGCCTCCAGATCTCACCCTCTTTCAGAGGTGAAATATCTGGTAAATTCCTTTCCATTCCATCTCTAGTTGGAGTTTACTTATGCTTTAGAGATATCCCTAAAAGGGGATATTACAGTGGTATCAGAGCATAGATCTGGCTCAGCCTGTGGAGCTAGTTTTCTATGACACTAGGAGAGAAATCCTACATCTGCCATAGAGGTAGGAAGTACATAGATATTTAGCATAGGTTGGAGAACACCTACGGAAAGGGGGACCGCGTTCGAGTGGTGGATGTAGAACAGGAGGAGCCTGTGATAGACGCAGAATAGGGAGAGCCGATGGCAGATGATAGCGATGCAAAACAATTTGGGGAAGCACTCCTCAAATCAGTGTAGGATCTGGCGAGGCAAATAGAGGTGATGGATCAGAGATTCACGGCTATGGAGGCTAGATAGCGTGAAACCCCAAGGGGTTTCCAGGTTGGTGAAGGGTCAGGAAAATCCCACCATTTGCAGGAGCAGGTTGCCACTCCACACCAGGCATCACATGCCCCCACTCATTCCACTATGACCAATTTTTGGTTGCAGACACTAGGGTAGGAGCACAGGAGGAGCCAAAGCCTAGCCACATAGTTGGTTATTTTGCTAAGTACCAGGCATATGGGTAGGAGTTCAGGGATGCCATTTTATTCAGAGAATTTGTTCAGTTACCCCGTGACCATCACAGAGGGTACCATCATTATCATGATGGAGACACCCAGCATACAACGAGCCGATTCCATTTTCCTACATTTGATGGTTCATCAAATAGTTTGGAAAAGTATTGGGTGGAGAAGCTAGATATATATATCCAGCTCAACCAGATGGCAGAGAAAGAGGCCATCAAGGTGGCAACACTACATTTGGATGGTGAGGCTCAGGACTGGTGGTTCCATGGGATGGTTACACTTGGGCATTTCACCGTGACTATCTATGCCGAGTTCACTCGGAGACTGATAGAGAGGTTTGACCGGAGGGATCTGCAGGAGCACTTTGTTGAGCTGACGAGGCTCAAACAGACCGGGAGTCCTGAGACGTATATTGCAGATTTCCTGAGGATTTCAGTGATGGTATTGTTATTTCCCAAATCCACCTTAGGCTGAAATAAGGCAGAAGAAGGACAACACCAAACCACGCTCAGCCTCGTAGCTAGCCCTACGAGGACAGGAGAGGGCTCTCTCCGGTTCAATCTCAATGAAAATATTCAGAGGGGCTTGAGATGGCTAAAACAACAAATGATCTTAGGCTATATAAACAAACAGGAGGGTTTGATTTTTATTTTTAGGAGTTTTTTGTTGGAAAAAGGGAAAAACAATTTTGGGCTTGGGGATGAGGCCAAATTCTTGCAGAGTTCAAGTTGGAGCGAGTTAGGAATCGAATTTGATGTCTTAGATAAAATGAATGGATTGAAAATACTGCTGAGGAGATGAAGAGGGAAAGAGAGTGCAAGGATCCTCTTCAAACTAACGAAAAACGTATAAAACTAAACAAAATTCTAAGGTGGAGCACCAGCAAATCAATGAATTCTAACTCAGTTACTCATTTGTTTAATTCAGAAGTAAAGAGAAGGGAAATGGCATACATATTACATTAATGAAACTTACAATAACATGAGAAGAACATCATCAAAACTCAGAAGCCACGAGGATCCCAACAAGTGCTGCAAAACTTTGGTCTTTCCTTTGCCAAAAGCTGAAAATGGATATACAATGGAGTGCCAAACTTTTCCCAAGAGTCCAACCAGTCCAACCTTTGAAAATGACTCAGAAAATACATGATATAGACCAGCCCAACCCATTACCATGCCTCTAGGTGTCAATCTCATCCTTCTAGGAGTTTTTTCAACCAATTTTAAACATGGAACTGAAATCTAGGCAGCCAAACAACTTGCCTCTATAAGGAAGGAAACTGATTCATTCATTTAATTTTCACTTTTTAGTGAATGAATCCTCTAGAGCAAGTAAATATATGTCAAAATTACATCATGGTTACCAAATTACATCATGATATATCAATCATCACATGAAAAATTAAAACTAGTCAAAACTAGGCGAATTTCTGAGCTGAAGAGTGAAAATGAGGCAAAATTTCTCTATGCGCCGCGCTAAAAAACTCAATGCATTGCGCCACTTTGGACCTATTTTTGGGGCACTTCCCGAAGTCCAAACTGAGCTCATGATAGCTTGTTGGAAAGCCTTGGAAGTCTTCTATCCAACCCGGGTGGAATTTTGTAATTTGGATGTCATTTCCCCCTCCAAAACTGCAATCTCCCAAGGCTGGTTCCTGCTGGTGCAAAAAGTGGCGAAAGGCCATTTTTGGAGTGTTTTTGGCCCTTTAGACCATCCATAACTTCATGAAATCTCTCAGCCATTCCTAAGCATGCATAGTTTATCATAAAAAACCCAAAAAAGAAAAATTTTCCTCCAGAAGATGTCCCAATCATAAGCGCGCATTGGGTGGCGCGACGCGTCGGGCGGAAAAACCTGTTTTGCAACCAAAATTTTCAAAAATGACAAAATTTTCTCCAAATTTGCTGAAATTTGGAGTGAAGGTCTCCAATCATGTCTCACACTCATGAAATGCATCAAAAGTCTGATATGGTATGCATAAAGGCTTGAAAATCTACCCTCACAGCTGAAATATCTAATGATGAGTTTGATTAATGGCGCATAGGACTCCTTCAGAAACTGGAAAGGAAATACCCTGCTCAACTGCCTCAAATATCCAAGCCTGATGTAAGGTTCATAATATGCTCTATCCAGCTGCTGTCTCTTATTCCACTCCTCACCAATGTTCGATATCCCAGTTGCCTCAGAAATGGTCTCTGGTGTCAAAGTGAAGTTCACTCCAGCAAGGTTTACATGACCATCACGCAAATGTAGGACAAATAAGCGAACCAACTACAGATGGTGCTGAATCTGAGATATCATCTCACAATATCTAAAACATGAATGTTGCTGAAAGCATGTCATTGCAAGCGGCAGGCCTGCAATTGAACCAAAGAAGTGGGCTCCTCCCTGACATGCTTGCCACTCTTATGAGACCTCCTTAGTACATTTAGCCCTGTGCTTGAGTCACTGTCTTGCTCATATCCCTGCTCATATTATGAATTTGTCTCTGACATGGTGCTGAAAACAAGGTGTTTGACAAGTATGTGCTTGATATATGTATGGTGAAAACAAGAGTTTGTTTTTCAAGACCAAGTGTGCCACATATACAATAAGGTGCTGTGGAGAAATGTCACAAGGAATACAATAGACTGTCAAGTGAATTTAAGTGTGAGGACAGTCACTGTTTGAGGGACTTAGGGATTTGGACAATTTACAAGTGATATAGGAAAAAGTGATAGTTATGGGGGTATGATTAGGCAATAGAGACAGCCTTTGAATGCTTCGAAAATTAGGATTTCACCAATGATAGGAAGGGAGGGAGATGATGGAAAATGATAGGGTTTGAGAATTCAAAAACATTGGAACAAAGGGTAAAATGGATATGGGACAGTGGGAATAGAAGAGGGACTGTGTTATAATAATGTGACAGTAATGAGAGCACAAATGAAAGTGGGATGGTAGTTTAAGCACCAAACACCTCTTTGCGAACCCTAAAGAGCAGATTTAATATGGTTATAGGGTTTACTCTTTCATTAACCAAACTCCAATGTCTTTGCTTCTAAACCACACCACTCACAAATAAAATCACTGAACATGCCTTGCCAACTTACTCGGAGAAGAATTGAGCTGAAACAAATTGAGTTTTTGTAGAGCGGAAGTGATTTTGGCCTTTGGGGCTCTATGTGCCGCACACAAGCCCAATGCACCGCATAGGCTGGATGCACCATGCCAGTGTAATTTTACACTGGGAAAAATTTTTCTATGCGTCATGCACCTTCAGTGCGCCACGCTCCTCTCAATGCGCCGCGCCATAAAAAGTGCATTTTTCAGGAGGCTTTTGGAGGCCTTCCCGTTGTCCAAATTGGGCGCATGATAGCTCGTTGGAAAGCTCTTTGAGTATAATTTCTAAAAAAAGTATAATTTTTCAATTTGGAGTTCATTTACGCTTCCAAAAATCAAATCTCCCAAGACTGGTAAAAATGAGCAGAATGAGGCTGCCTCAAGGCAGAGTGCTGTTTTAGTCAACTTTTGAAGGTCTTATTCAACTCCAAATTGAGCTCCTGATAGCTCATTGGAAATATATGTGTGTCTAGTTATCATTTTACACATCAGGAAAGTCATTTGGCCAACCAAGCTATGAGAAATCTTGATTTTCCCAAGGTCACTTCAGAGTTGCTTTCAATTATCCTAAGGCAACGGTATTTTTGACATTTCTCTAAAACCATGACACTTGTGTAAAAAGTGAAGGAGGTTTTTCTTCCTTGGAATTTTTTGGACAAAAAAATATATCAGTTTTCCAAAATTCATCTTTTAGTGCTCTGAAACATCATTTGAGTGAAACCTATCCTGATGTGAAACAAGGGATTTGTCGAAATGAAGCGAAATGAAGGGGATAAGAGGCTTCTAAATTCTTGGGGAAATTTTTGGAATTAGGGAGGGATGTTAGGAAGCAGGGGAAAGTGGAATTTTAGGGATTGAGTGAGGGGAAGGGGTCCAAAAGGGAAAAACACAGGCCTAGCCTAGAAAATTGCCAAGTTGTAGCAAGAAACTAGGGTTTGTGCAAAAATGAGGAATTTGGGGGATCTCAGTGGTGGGAAGTGTTTAATCAGGTACATTAAGGATAGGGGAAGGTGTATGAACACCAGGATACAAGTTTTGATGATGATTTGACCATCCAAGAGCAATTACTTCCAAAACCCTAGGAGAGGGAAATGAACCTTACCTAGGCACAACTGAAGCATGAACAAGGTGTAAAATGACCCTTTGGAATCTAGCATGATGATGAAAACCCTCTGAATGGTGGTACACTCAGCTGAATGGTGACATGGACCGACATTTGGACAACTCTGGAAGGATTGAAAGCAAACCCTAGACCTAGTACTGAGTGAGCAAATTTTGCTTGAAGGCTCACTAAAATGACAAAATTTGACCCTGACACCTCAAAATCACTTTTTAAGAGCATCTTTGATCACTGGAGGAAGGCTACAAAGACTAAAACTAACATTGGCTCCAATGGGGATGGTAGCTCCTTGGAGGTGCCAAGAACTACAGATGTTTGGGAGAGCAGACCAGTGCCTTATCCATTGGGTAATGAAGTCAATAACTGCAAACCCAAAACAACTCATACCAATCCAAAAACATATACATACTGCAACCTATACATAAAAAAATACCGGGAATTGAAATGTTTCCTTTGGTAGCTTATTTATTTACAAAATCTACCCTACTTTGCTGCATATCCAATAGATCAAGTAATGTTGTAATGCCAGATCAACCATTCAAGTAACTGTGACAAGGATGTTGCTTGAGAGTGCTTCCACCAGGACACAGATGTAATTGCTGGCAGCCATACATGCACATAATGAGTTTGGTTATGTAAAAGACAATTTTATCTATCATTCAAACTGAAAAACATTTCCATGTATGTTGCAATAGGATCGCAAAAGCCAGACTTTGTTTGCTGCCCCAACTCCGCAATACATACTTCCAGCTGCACACTGTCAATGCAAACATCCACAGGTAGCTCTATTGTTTCTTGTTTTGAAGGAGGGAGAGTTTCCAAGAACTTTTTGGGATCTCGGAATTCATATGATTAGATCTTATCATTTAAATATTGAATCTCCTTCTCAAATATTTCAACAACTAACTCACAGAAACCAGTTTTAGCTTCAAGAGGAAACTTCGGAGATCTCAAACATTGAAGCATGACAATGAAAAATTCCTCATTAATTTCAATATCCGCTAACTGATCTCTAACTTCCTTTATAACTTCACAAAGCGCAGGGTCTGCCACATACCCTACCATTGCATGAATGGATCAATGAGCACTGGAATCTCTGAATTGAGTTGGAGTCGCCAGGTGAATGTTTTCAGCCTTGCGGTGTCTGATCGTTGTCCACCATCAACCATCAGATATAAACTTGATTACATGTACTGGGGCAATTTATAAGTTAAGTGTTACGACTACAAGCTAAACCAGAGATTGACAGAAGCAGTGTTTATCTACTATGCACTTGCAGAGCAAGAGCAGTTCGAAGGCTACCTGACGTAACTTCAAGCTCTGTTTGTAGCTTATAAATCAAATAACACTAACAAACAAACAATCTCTTCCCTAGTATGGTCGCCACTATGTTAGTTCCCAAATCCACCTTAGGCTTAAATAAGGCAGAAGAAGGACAACACCAAACCACGCTCAGCCTCGTAGCTAGCCCTACGAGGACAGGAGAGGGCTCTCTCCAGGTAAATCTCAATGAAAATATTTAGAGGGGCTTGAGATGACTAAAAAAACAACTGATCTTAGGCTAGATAAACAAATAGGAGGGTTTGATTTTGATTTTTAGGAGTTTTTTGTTGGAAAAGGGGAAAAACAATTTTGGGCTTGGGGATGAGGCCAAATTCTTGCAGAGTTCAAGTTGGGGCGAGGTAGGCAGCGACTTTGATGTCTTAGATCAAATGAATGGTTTGAAAAGACTGCTGAGGAGATGAAGAGGGCAAGAGAGTGCAAGGATCCTCTTCAAACTGACGAAAAACGTATAAAACTAAACAAAAGTCTAAGGCGAAGCACCAGCAAATCAATGAATTCTACCTCAGTTACTCATTTGTTTAATTTAGAAGTAAAGAGAAGGGAAATGGCATACATATGACATTAATGAAACTTACAATAACATGAGAAAAACATCATCAAAACTCAGAATCCAAAAGTATCCCAACAAGTTCTGCAAAACTCTGGTCTTTCCTTCGCCAAAAAAATGAAAATGGATATACAATGGAGTGCCAAAATTTTCCCAAGAGTCCAACCAGTCCAACCTTTGAAAATGACTCAGAAAATACATGATATAGACCATCCCAACCCATTCCCATGCCTCTAGGGGTTGAGCTCATCCTTCTAGGAGCTGTTTCAACCAATTTTAAACATGGAACTGAAATCTAGGCAGCCAAACAACTTGCCTCTATAAGGAAGGAAACTGATTCATTCATTTAATTTTCACTTTTTAGTGAATGAATCCTCTAGAACAAGTAAATATATGTAAAAATTACATCATGGTTACAAAATTACATCATGATAGATCAATCATCACATGAAAAAGTAAAACTAGTCAAAACTAGGCGAATTTCTGAGCTGAAGAGTGAAAATGAGGCAAAATTTCTCTATGCGCCGCGCTCAAAAACTCAATGTGTTGCGCCACTTTGGACCTATTTTTGGGGCACTTCCCGAAGTCCAAATTGAGCTCATGATAGATCGTTGGAAATCCTCGAAAGTCTGCTATCCAACCCAAGTGGAATTTTTCAATTTGAATGTCATTTTCCCCTCCAAAACTACATTCTCCCAAGACTGGTTCCTGCTGGTGCAAAACGTGGTAGAAAGGCCATTTTTGGAGTGTTTTTGGCCCTTTAGACCATCCAGAACTTCATGAAATATCACAGCCATTCTTGAGCATGCATAATTTATCATAAAAAACCCAAAAATGAAAATTTTTCCTCTAGAAGATGTCCCAATCATAAGCGCGCGTCGGGTGGCGCGACGCGTCGGGCGGAAAAACTTGTTTTGCAACCAAAATTTTCAAAAATGACAAAATTTTCTCCAAATTTGCTGAAATTTGGAGTGAAGGTCTCCAATCATGTCTCACACTCGTGAAATGCATCAAAATTCTGATATGGTATGCATAAAGGCGTGAAAATCTACCCTCACAGCTGAAATATCTAATGATGAGTTTCATTAATGACGCATAGGACTCCTTCAGAAACCGGAAAGGAAATACCCTGCTCAACTGCCTCAAATATCCAGGCCTGACGTAAGGTTCATAATATGCTCTATCCAACTGTTGTCTCTTATTCCACTCCTCACCAATGTTCGGTATCCCGGTTACCTCAGAAATGGTCTCTGGTGTCAAAGTGAATTTCACTCCAACAAGGTTTACATGACCATCACGCAAATGTAGGAAAAATAAGCGAACCAACTACGGATGGTGCTGAATCTGAGATATCATATCACAATACCGAAAACATCAATGTTGCTGAAAGCATGTCATTCCAAGCGGGCAGGCCTGCAATTGAACCAAAGAAGTGGGCTCCTCCCTGACGTGCCTGCCACTCTTATGAGACCTCCTCGGTACATTTAGCCCTGTGGTTGACTCACTGTCTTGCTCATATCCCTACTCATATGATGAATTTGTCTCTGACATGGTGCTGAAAATAAGGTGTTTGACAAGTATGTGCTTGATATATGTATGGTGAAAACAAGAGTTTGTTTTTCAAGACCAAGTGTGCCACATATACAATAAGGTGCTATGGAGAAATGTCACAAGGAATACAGTAGACTGTCAAGTGAATTGAAGTGTGAGGACAGTCACTGTTTGAGGGACTTAGGGATTTGGACAATTTACAAGTGATATAGGAAAGAGTGATAGTGATGGGGGTATTATTAGGGAATAGAGACAGCCTTTGAATGCTTCAGAAATTAGGATTTCACCAATTATAGGAAGGGAGGGAGATGATGGAAAATGATAAGGTTTGAGGATTCAAAAACATTGGAACAAAGGGTAAAAGGGATATGGGACAATGGGAATAGAAGAGGGACTGTGTTATAATAATGTGACAGTAATGAGAGCATAAATGAAAGTGGGATGGTAGTTTAAGCACCAAACACCTCTTTGTGAAACCTGAAGAGTAGATTTAATATGGGTATAGGTTTTACTCTTTCATTAACCAAACTCCAATTTCTTCGCTTCTAAACCACACCACTCACAAATAAAATCACTGAACATGCCTTGCCAACTTACTTGGAGAAGAATTGAGCTGAAACAAATTGAGTTTTTGTAGAGCGGAAGTGATTTTGGCCTTTGGGGCTCTGTGCACTGCACACAAGCCCAATGTGCCGTGCACGCTGGATGTGCTGCGCTAGTGTAATTTTACACTGGGAAAAATTGTTCTATGCGTCGCGCACTTTCAGTGCGCTGCGCTCCTACCCAATGCGCCGTGCCATAAAAGGTGCATTTTGCAGGAGGCTTTTGGAGGCCTTCCTATTGTCCAAATTGGGCGCATCATAGAGCGTTGGAAATATCTTTGAGTCTAATTTCCAACCCAAGTGTAATTGTTCAATTTGGAGTTCATTTACCTTGTCAAAAATCAAATCTCCCAAGACTGGTCAAAATGAGCAAAATGAGGCTGCCTCAAGGAAGAGTGTTGTTGCAGTCAACTTTTGAAGGTCTTATTCAACTTCAAATTGAGCTCATGATAGTGCATTGGAAATATATTTGTGTCTAGTGATCATTTGATGCATCATGCAAGTCATTTGGCCAACCAAGCTAGGAGAAATCTTGATTTTCACAAGGTCACTTCAGAGGTGCATTCAATTCTCCTGAGGCAACGGTATTTTTGACATTTCTCTAAAACCATGACACCTGTGTAAAAAGTGAAGGAGGTTTTTCTTCCTTGCAATGTTTGGTACAAAAACCTCTCTCATGTTTCCAAAATGCATCTTTTATTGCTCTGAAACATCATTTGAGTGAAACCTATCCCGATGTGAAACAAGGGATTTGTCGAAATGAAGAGAAATGAAGGGGATAAGGGGCTTCTAAATTCTTGGGGAAATTTTGGAAAGTAGGGAGGGATGTTAGGAATTAGGGGAAAGTGGAATTTCAGAGATTGAGTGAGGGGAAGGGGTCCAAAATGGCAAAACACAGGCCTAGCCTAGAAAATTGCCAAGTTGTAGCAAGAAACTAGGGTTTGTGCAAAAATGAGGAATTTGAGGGATCTCAGTGGTGGGAAGTGTTTAATCAGGTACATTAAGGATAGGGGAAGGTGTATGAACATCAGGATACAAGTTTTGATGATGATTTGACCATCCCAGAGAAATTATCTCCAAAACCCTAGGAGAGGGAAATTAACCTTACCTAGGCACAACTGAAGCATGAACAAGGTGTAAAATGACCCTTTGGAATCCGGAATGATGATGACAACCATCTGAATGATGTTACACTCAGCTGAATGGTGACATGGACCGACATTTGGACAACTCTGGAAGGAGTGAAAGCAAACCCTAGACCTAGTACTGAGTGAGCAAATTTTGCTTGAAGGCTCACTGAAATGACAAAATTTGACCATAACACCTCAAAATCACTTTGTAAGAGCATGTTTGATCACTGGAGGAAGGCTGCAAAGACTGACACTAACAGGTACCAGATCTATCCGCAGCATGGATGATCTATATGTTTGTTGAGGGGTTAGCAGTTCCACTTCAGGGTCTAGTCAGGTCCACTAGACCAGTCACACACCAGGATGCCATTGGCAGGACTCGGGATTTGCAGGATGCCTTACCCAAGACTAGGACACCCCACCCCCAGAGACAGGCTTTCCAGCCAAAGGGGAAGGATGTGAATATTTTGCCTCCGAAGGGGAATCAGGGTAGGGTACAACTAGATGATGATGCCCAGAGGTAGTTGAAGAAGAAGAGGTTGTGCTTCACCTGTCAGGAGCCATAGGCACTAGGACACAGATGTGCCACTGGAAAAGAACATTTTATCGAGGTCTTCTCCGAGAGAATCAGGGAAGAGGATTAGTATGAGGATGGGGAGGCAGGAGACAGTCAGACGGCACATGACCATTTTCTACCTCCACCTCCAGGAGCAGAAGGTGCAGATTTTGCACCCACAGGGGGGATCCTTGCAGCATTGCAAGGAGTACCCAATTATTTGATGCTACATGTCCGAGGGACAGTGAGGGGGCAGCGAGTTTCAGTTCTAGTAGACAGTGAGGCAACCCACAACTTCATCGATGCCCAGATGGTTGAGCGGAGGGGCATGCCGACAGATAGCTTCGATGGATTTTCAGTGTTGGCCCCAAGAGATCAGACGATGCAGTGTGCCATGTATGTTCCAGAGATGGTTGTGACGATGGGTACCTACACAGTGACCAAAAACTTTTTCGTGGTCAACATACCAGATACCAATGTGGTATTGGGTTTACAGTGGCTGATTACTTTGGGGAAAGTCACCACAGATTGGGAGGCCTTGGAGATGGAGTGGGATGATAAGAAGACCGGGAAGCATGAGAAGATATGTGGAATGCACACTTACCCACCTCAAACTGTTTCAGCCTACCGGATGGAGGCAAATTTCTGGAAGGGAGACATAGAGTGTGTAGTTGAGTTGTGGGTATCAGAGGCAGGGACTACCAGGCAGACAGTTCATCTGGATATACACTCCATCCTTGACAGGTATGATACAGAATTTGGAAAGATACCGCCAGGACAGCCACTAGATCAGGGGTTTGAGCACACTATTGAGATTGAGCAGGGAATTCAAGCCATTATTAACACACCCTATAGGCACCCTAAGGCCTATCAGGATGAGATTGAGCGGGCCATCCAGGAGTTGTTGGCTCTTGGACATATTCGACCTAGCACCAGTCCTTTTGCTTCTTCGGTTGTGTTGGTGAAGAAGAAGGACAACACGTTGAGAATGTGCATTGATTACAGAGCCCTGAATAAGAAGACCATGAAGAAAAGATACCCCATACCACAGATTGATGAGCTGATGGATGAGTTGAGAGGAGCACAGTTCTTCTCAAAGATCGATTTGAGATTCGGGTGCCACCAGATTCGTGTGAGGGAACAGGACATTCCCAAGACCACTTTCAGGTACCATTACGACCACTTTGAATTCTTGGTTATGCCTTTTGGGCTAACCAACGCCCCAGCTACTTTCTAGTCTTACATGAACCATATCTTCTATAGTCATCTAAGGAAGTTTGTGTTGGTATTTTTCGATGATATACTCATATATAGCAGGACTTGGGAGGAGCATATCTAGCACATCGAGGCAGTGTTGCATATCTTGGAGGAGAAACAGTTTTATGCTAAGCTCTCCAAGTGTGAGTTTGGGTTGATGGAGATGTTTTATTTGGGACACATCATAGGAGTGGACAGAGGGAGGGTCCACGAGGAGAAGATCAAGGCCATCAAATATTGGCCAGAGCCGAGAAACGTGATGGAACTTCGAGGATTTGTTGGCATCTGCACATATTACAGGAAGTTCGTCAAGATTTTCTCTTAGCTTGCTGCATCCCTTACAGATTTGATGAAAAGGGGGGAATTCAGTTGGTCATATTCAATGCAGTGGGCCTTTGATAGGCTCAAGGAGGTTATTAGTAGTTGCCCAGTGCTTGTGTTGCCAGATTTCACACAGCCTTTTGTTTTGGAGTGTGATGCATCGAGAGAGGGGATCGACGCAACTTTGATGCAGGGAGGCCACCCTATAGCCTATGAGAGCCAGAATCTCCTTCCCCATGAATGGTTGTATCCTATATACGAAAAGGAGATGCTGGCCATTATGCATGCATTGGCCAAATTCCGACAGTACTTAGTGGGTAACAAGTTCAGGGTGAGGACTGATCACAACAACCTCAGATTCTTTTTGGAGCAGAAACAACTACAGGAGAGGCAGCAGAAGTGGATCAACAAAATCTAGACTGATGATTTTGACATTGATTATGTCAAGGGGAATAACAACGTGGTAGCCGATGCACTTTCACGTAAACCAGCCACGTTGTATTTGATGAGCTTGGATACAGATTGGAGGGCTCGACTCTTGGTGGAGTACTCCAAGGAAACATTTTCCTATGAGGTTCTGGATGGTCAGGTGACAGATGATAGATACAGGGTGATAGATGAGATCATCTACTACATAGATAGAATCTTCTTGACTGAGGGCTCCCAACTCAAGAAGAAGATACTTCAGGCGTCACATGACTCACTGTTGTGTGACCACCAGGGGTTTACCAAAACCTATCAGGCCATCAGAGAGAGGTTCTCATGGAAGGGCCTCAAGGAGGACGTGCTCCAGCATATCATGGAATGCGAGGTTTGCCAGAGAAACAAGGGGGAGATGAACCATCCCGCAGGTTTGTTGTAGCCTCTTCCCATTCCAAAGGGGAAATAGGAAAGCATTTCGATGGATTTCATCACAAGGTTGCCCATGGTGCAGGGCAAGGACTGTATATACGTCGTCGTTGATCGGCTGACAAAGTACGCACACTTTTTCGCCATATCCACACACTATTCAGCAACACAGGTGGTAGAGTTGTTCTTCAGAGAGATCTTCAGGTTACATGGTCTTCCCAAGACCATCATCAGTGACAGGGACAACTGCTTTATGGGTGGATTCTGGCAGGAGCTTTTCTGACTGGTGGGGACAAAGTTGTCACCAAGCACCAACTACCACCCACAGATAGATGGGCAGACAGAGATAGTTAATAAGTGGCTGGAGGGTTACTTGCAAAACTATGTTAGTGGGAAGCAGAGAGCATGGCTAAAGTGGCTGCATCTAGGGGAGTACTGCTACAACAACGCACATCACATGTCCATTGGTATGTCTCCATTCTATGCTTTGTATGGATACCATTATTTATCTTTTGCTGACATGATGTTTGGTGCTAGCAAGGCTCCAAGATCCAAATATTGGATCTGAGAGAGTTAGGACATTCTCCAAGCTCTCAAGGATAACATGGCTACAGCGCAGAACCAGCAAAAGTTGTATTCCGACAGGGGGCATATGGAGAGATATTTTGAGTTAGGAGACTTGGTCTACCTACGTTTGCAACCATATCGACAGTCGTCACTGAAGCAGAAGGGAGCTGAGAAGCTCAAGCCCCGTTTTTATGGGCCATACAAGGTGATGCGCAGGGTTGGACAGGTTTCTTATGAGTTGGAGCTTCCCCAAGGTAGCAAGATTCATAGAATTTTCCATGTATCATGCTTGAAGAAGGCATTGGGGCAGCAGGTGACAGTGACAGAGGAGCTACCACCTATAGATGATGAGGGGCATTTGCTGTTACATCCTGAGGCCATTATTGATACCAAGGAGAGGCAGCTGCGGAACAGGAAAATCTGGGAGTTCTTGGTGAGGTGGAAGAATTTGTCGGATGAGGATTATACTTGGGAGAGTGAGAAGATCTTGCAGCATCCATCACTACAGTTGCTTGGGGTCAAGCAACATTTTTTCGAGGGAGATTGTAATATTCCCAATTAGCAATGGCTAATTGGAATATTCGATTTTGGTCAATTTCCCTTATGTAGTTAGATTATGAATAAAAGTTAGTAGAGGGGGACATAACTCACTCTAAAAATAAATTGCACTCCCTAGTAGAACCAACGTTGTAACTTAAGTGAGCCAAGGGGGCCAAGAGACCACGTAGAGAGGGGGCCCATGTACATGGAGGTACTGCGCAGGCCAAGTTGAGCACATGGAAAAGGGAGGCTACGTTGGATGAGTTGGGCCTTAGGGTTTGAGAGAGGCCAGCGCCATATAGAGAGGAGAGCCTCCTCATTTTGATTCATTCGATGTTTATGATATTGAGCTGGTCATTTCAACTTCTTGAGCACGCTGGTTGTTTAGCTAGTCTGCAACACTGTTTAGTGCACCAAGTGTCTCCGCTCGGAGATCTCACCTTCAGCCACAGGGGACTTCGAGTGCTTGCTCGGGTGAGGTTTTCCCATCAGTATTTTGCAGGAGGTTTGGTGTTTGGCTTTTGTCGAGGAGCAGTGCATTCATAGACTGCATAGTCTTGAGAGGGAGGACGCAGTCTATTTTTGGGGAGCCTCGGATTGGGATTCTTTTGGAGGTTTTGAGCTTGGAAATTGAGCAAGGGGCCAGCCCTTGCCTATTGGAGGATTTTGGTAGAGTTTTGGGTAGTATTTTGGTGGATTCCCTTCAGTGTCAGCACAGAGCCTTGGAGGATAGCGTAGATCCTCAAAGGGGTGATTTTCGGGGGTCGGCCATTCCAGAAACACTTTCTGGGCTTTTCTGGGTTTGGTGAGTAGAGGCTGATTCTGGAGTTTCAGCTTATTCTAAGTAGGGGAGTAGCAATAGATACTCATCTTGTTCCAGTAGTTGCAGCTACATGGTGGTTTTCCAGCAGCTTGGACGCAAATTAGAGAGCAGCCATTCCATCAGCATTCTGAGAGTATTTATTCACTTTCCTTGTGCAAGTTTAGGTGTCATCACTCTAATTATCTATTGTACTCAATTATATTTCTCAGTATAATAAAATGGCTCAGAATTCTCTCTGCATTTCTTGATTATCTGTTACATGTTCTATATGTATACTATTGTATGCTTGCACCACTGTTATTTTTCACCTTGAGCATTCCAGTTATTATACCACTTGGTGTGTTTTCCCCATACTATTAGATAGAGTCTGGAAAGGGCCATATAGCCTCTAGATCTCACCCTATTTCAAAGGTGAAATATCTGGTAAATTCCCTCCCAGTCCATCTCTGGTTGGAGTTTGCTTGTGTTTTAGAGATATCCCTGAAAGGGGATATTACAGTGGTATCAGAGCAGAGATCTGGCTCAACCTGTGGAGCTAGTTTTCTATGACACCAGGAGAGAAATCCTACATCTGCCACAGAGATAGGAAGTACAGAGATATTGAGCATAGGTTGGAGAACACCTATGGAGAGGGGGAATGCGTTCGAGTGGTGGACGCAGAACAGGAGGATCATGTGATAGACGCAGAACAAGGAGAGCTGATGGCGGATGATAGCGATGCAAAACAGTTTAGGGAAGCACTCCTCATATCAGTGCAGGGTATGGTGAGGTAGATAGAGGTGATGGGTCAGAGATTCACGGCCGTGGAGGCTAGACAGCGTGAAACCCCAAGGGGTTTCCAGGTTGGTGAGGGGTCGAGCAGATCCCACCATTTATAGGAGTAGGTTTCCACTCCACACCAGGCATCATATGCCCCCACTCGTTCCACTATGCCCACTTTTCTGAGTGCAGACACTAGGGCAGGAGCATAGGAGGAGCCAAAGCCTGGCTACATAGGTGGTTATTTTTCTGAGTACCAGGCATATGGGCAGGAGTTCAAGGATGCCCTTTTATTCAGAGACTTTGTTCAGCTCAAGCGAGACAGTAGACCCTGCGACCATCACAAAGGGCACCGAAATTATCATGACGGAGGCACCTAGCGTACAGCGAGCCGATTCCATTTGCCTACATTTGATGGTTCATCAAACAGTTCGGCAAAGTTTTGCGTGGAGAAGCTGGATATATATTTCCAGCTCAACCAAATGGCAGAGATGGATTCCATCAAGGTGGCCATGCTGCATTTGGATGGTGAGGCTCAGGACTAGTGGTTCCATGGGATGGTTACACTTGGGAATTCCACCATGACCACCTATGTCGAGTTCACTCGAAGACTGGTAGAGAGATTTGACCGAAGGGATCCGGAGGAGCACTTTGTTGAGCTGATGAGGCTAAAAAAAACGGGAGTCCTGAGACGTATATTGCAGATTTCCTGAGGATTTCAGTGATGGTGCCAGATCTATCCACAACACGGATGATCTACATGTTTGTTAAGGGGTTATCAGAGCCACTTTAGGGTCTAGTCAGGTCCACTAAACCAACTACACTCCAGGATGCCATTGGCAGGAATCGGGATTTGCAGGATGCCTTGCCTAGGACTAGGACACCCTACCCACAGAGACAGGCTTTCCAACCAAAGGGGAAGAATGTGAGGATTCTGCCTCCGAAGGGGAATCAGGGTAGGGTAAAATTAGATGATGATGCCCGGAGGGAGTTGAAGAAGAAGAGGTTGTGGTTCACCTGTCAGGAGTCGTGGACACCAGGACATAGATGTGTCACTGGAAAAACAGATTTTATCGAGGTCTTCTCCGAGAGAAGTGGGGAAGAGGATGAGTATGAGGATGGGAAGGTAGGAGACAGTCGGATAGGACAAGACCAATTGCTACCTCCACCTCCAGGAGTAGGAGGTGCAGCTTTTGCACCCACAGGGGGGGCTCTTGCAGCATTGTGTGGATTACCCAAGTATTTGATGCTACGTGTTCGAGGGACAGTGAGGGGGTAGCGAATTTCAGTTCTGGTAGACAGTGGGGCAACCCACAACTTCATCAATGCCTAGATGGTTGAGCGGAGGGGCATACCGACAGAGAGCTTCGATGGATTTTCAGTGTTGGTCCTAGGAGATCAGACGATGCAATGTGCCAGGTATGTTCCAAAGCTAGCTGTGATGATGGGTACCTACACAGTGACCAAACCTTTTTCGTGGTCAACATACCAAATACCAATGTGGTATTGGGTGTACAGTGGCTGATTACTTTGGGGAAAGTCACCACAGATTAGGAGGCCTTGGAGATGGAGTGGGATGATAAGAAGACCGAGGAGCATGAGAAGATACGTGGAATGAACACTTACCCACCTCAGAGTGTTTTAGCTCACCAGATGGAGGCAAATTTCCAGAAGGGAGACATAGAGTGGGAAATTGAGTTGTGGGTATCAGAGGCAGGGACTACAAGGCAGACAGTTCATCCAGATATACAGGCCATCCTTAACAGATATGATACGGTATTTGAAGAGATACCGCCAGTACAGCCACCAGATCAGGGGTTTGAGCACACTATTGATCTTGTGCAGGGAATTCAGGTCGTTATTACCACACCCTATAGGCACCCCAAGGCCTATCGGGATGAGATTGAGCGGGCCATCCAGGATTTGTTGGCTCTTGGACATATTCGGCCTAGCACCAGTCCTTTTGCTTCTTCGGTGGTGTTGGTGAAGAAGAAGGATACCACATTGAGAATGTGCATTGATTACAGAGCCCTAAATAAGAAGACCATGAAGAACAGATACCCCATACCGTGGATTGATGAGATGATGGATGAGTTGAGAGGAGCATAGTTCTTCTCAAAGATCGATTTGAAATCTGGGTACCACAAGATTCACGTGAGGGAACAGGACATTCCCAAGACCGCTTTCAGGTACCATTACAGCCACTTTGAGTTCTTGGTTATGCCTTTTAGGATAACCAATGCCCCAACTACTTTCTAGTCTTGCATGAACCATATCTTCCACAGTCATTTGAGGAATTTTGTGTTGGTGTTTTTCACTGATATGCTGATATCTAGCAGGACTTGGGAGGAGCATCTCCAGCACATCGAGGCAGTGTTGCATATGTTGGAGGAGCAACAGTTTTATGCTAAGATCTCCAAGTGTGAGTTTGGGTTGACGAAGATGTTGTGTTTGGGACACATCATAGGAGTGGACGGAGTGACGGTCCATGAGGAGAAGATCGAGGCCATCAGATATTGGCCAGATCCGGGAAACATGAGGGAAATTTGAGGATTTGTTGGCATCTGCACATATTATAGGAAGTTCGTCAAGAGTTTCTCTTAGCTTGCTGCACCCCTTATATATTTGAAGAAAAAGGGGGCATTCAGTTGGTCAGATACAACGCAGCGGGCCTTTGACAGGCTCAAGGAGGTTATGAGCAGCTTCCTAGTGCTTGTGTTTCCATATTTCACGCAACCTTTTGTTTTGGAGTGTGATGCATCGGGAGAGGGGATCGACGCAGTTTTGATGTAGGGAGGCCACCCTATAGCCTATGAGAGCTGGAAGATCCTTCCTCATGAGCAATTGTATCCTATATATGACAAGGAGATGCTGGTCATTATGCATGGATTGGCCAAATTTTGGCAGTACTTAGTGGGTAACAGGTTCAGGGTGAGGACTGATCACAACAGCCTCAGATTCTTTTTTGATCCGGATTTATGCAGGAACGCAACAGAATACAAGAGTAACCGTAAACATAGATATGCAGCGGAAATAATGTGTCATTTCATTAATATCAAATAACAGAAATATGCTTACAGACATAATGGAAATACAATAGCTAGGGTGCTGGTAGCAAATCTCTGAGAAGAGATGTGGTGGCTACAGACCTCTCAACTGTGTTACAATGAGGCTCGAGGGCCTATTTATTGTGGAGAAACAATGTAGAATTTGAAACGTCCAAAAACCTAACCGTAGGAGATGAGGTGTCAAAATTGTGGGCGCCTGTTTGGGTAAATTGGTGGTTCAACTTCCCGGGGGCATAACTTTGGCATACTATCTCCGTTTGATGCACATGATACATCATTAGAAAGCTCTATCCGAGGACTACAGCTCTCAGGACGAATTTGATTAGAAAATTCGCTGGCACTTTCATACCCAAAAAACGTCGTTTAGGGCCTCAAAATGGCTCCGGAAGTTCAGGACCCGAAAAACTGCTAAAAATAGTAAGTTTTGTTGCAACTTGAAAATTGAAAGAACTGAAGATGGGGGTTCAAATGGAATAGGTGGGTGGCCACCAATATCCAACTGGATCATTAAGCCCCCAAAACGGCTCCGAGAGTGGAGGACCCGAAAACCTGCTAAAAATAGTAAGTTGTGCTGAATGTGAAAAGCTGCAAGAATTGACGGTGCTGGTCCAAATGGAATAGGTGGGTGGCCACCGATATCCACCTGGATCATTTTTGGAGCAGAAACAACTATAGGAGAGGCAGCAGAAGTGGATCAGCAAGATCTAGGCTTATGACTTTGACATTGAGTATGTCAAGGGGAAGAATAACGTGGTAGCCGATGCACTTTCATGTAGACCAACCACGTTGTCTATGATGAGCTTGGATACAGATTGGAGGGCTCAACTCTTGGTGGATTACTCCAAGGACAAATTTTCCTGTGAGGTTATGGATGGTCAAGTGACAGATGATAGATACAGGGTGATAGATGAGATCATCTACTACAGAGATAGGATCTTCTTTACTGAGGGCTCCCAGCTCAAGAAGAAGATACTTTGGGCGTCACATGAATCACCATTTTCCGCCCACCAGGGGCTTACCAAAACCTATCGGGCCATCAGAGAGCGGTTCTCATGGAAGGGCCTCAAGGAGGACTTGCTACAGCATATCAGGGAGTGCAAGGTTCGCGAGAGAAACAAGGGGGAGATGAACCATCCCGCAGGTTTTTTGCAGCCTCTTCCCATTCCGAAGGGGAAATGGGAGAGCATTTTGATGGATTTCATCACAGGGTTTCCCATGGTGCAAGGCAAGGACTGTATATACGTCGTCGTTGATCGGCTTACGAAGTACGCATAATTTTTCGCCATATCCGCACACTATTCAGCAGCACAGGTGGCGAAGCTATTCTTTAGAGAGATCTTCAAGTTACATGGTCTTCCCAACACCATAATCAGTGACAGGGATAGCTGCTTTATGGGTGGATTCTGGCAAGAGCTTTTCCGGCTGGTGGGGACGAAGTTGACACCAAGCACCAGCTACCACCCATAGACATGTGGGAATATAGAGATAGTTAAAAAGTGGTTGGAGGGCTACTTGCGTAACTATGTTAGTGGGAAGCAGAGAGCTTGGCTGAAGTGGCTGCATCTAGGGGAGTTCTACTACAACAATGCACATCACATGTCCATTGGTATGTCTCCGTTCTATGCTTTGTATGGATACCATTCTTTATCTTTTACTGATGTGATGTTTGGTGCTAGCAAGTCTCCGAGAGCCAAAGATTGCATCCAAGAGAGTCAGGACATTCTCCAAGCTCTCAAGGATAACATGGCTACAACACAGAACCAGCAGAAGCTATATGCTGACAGGGGGCGGATGGAGAGACAGTTTGAGGTAGGAGACTTGGTCTACCTAGGTTTACAACCATACCGACACTCGTCACAGAAACATAAGGGAGCTGAGAAGCTCAAGCTCTATTTTTATGGGCCATACACGGTGATACGTAGGGTTGGACAGGTTGCTTATGAGTTGGAGCTACCCCAAGGCAGCAAGATTCATAACATTTTCCATGTATCATGGCTGAAGAAGGCATTGGGGCAGCAGGTGACGGTGACAGAGAAGCTACCGCCTACAGATGATGAGGGGCATTTAGTGTTATAGCCCGAGGCCATTACTGATACCAGGGAGAGGTAGCTACAGAACAAGTCAATCCAGGAGTTCTTGGTGAGGTGGAAGAATTTTCCGGATGAGGATGCTACTTGGGAGAGTGAGAAGATCTTGCAGCATCCATCACTACAGTTGCTTGGGGTCAAGAAAAATTTTGCCGGGGGAGACTTTAATATTCCCAATTAGCAATGGCTAATTGGAATATTCGATTTTGGTCAATTTTGCCTTATGTAGTTAGATTATGAATAAAAGTGAGTAGAGGGGGACATAACTCACTCTAAAAATAAAGTGCACTCCCTAGTAGAACCAACGTTGTAACTTAAGTGAGCTAAGGGGGCCAAGAGACCACGTAGAGAGGGAGCCCACGTAGACCACATGGAGGGACTGCGCAAGCCAAGTTGAGCACGTGGCGAAGGGAGGCTACATTGGAGGAGGTGGGCCTTAGGGTTTGAGGGAGGCCAACGCTATATAGAGAGGAGAGCCTCCTCATTTTTATTCATTCGATGTTTATTATATTGAGCTGTTCATTTCTACTTCTTGAGCACGCTAGTTGTTTAGCTAGTCTGCAGCACTATTTAGTGCACCGAGTGTCTCCAATCGGAGATCTCACCCTCAGCCCCGGGGGACTTCGAGTGCCTGCTCAGGTGAGGTTGTCCCATCAATATTTTGTAGGAGGATTGGTGTTTGGCTTTTGTGGAGGAGTAGTGCATTCATAGATTGCGCAGTCTTGAGAGGGAGGACGTAGTCCATTTTTGGGGAGCCCCGGATTGGGATTCTTTTGGAGGTTTCGAGCTTGGAGATTGAGAAAGGGGCCAGTCCTTTCCTATTGGAGGATTTTGGCAGAGTTTGGGGCAGTATTTTGGTGGATTCCCTTCAGTGTTAGTGCAGAGCCTTGGAGGATAGCGTAGATCCTCAAGGGGGTGATTTTCGGGGATCGGACATTCGAGAAACAATTTCTCGGCTTTTCTGGGTTTGGTGAGTAGAGGATGATTCCAGAGTTTCAGCTTATTCCAAGTAGGGGAGCAGCCCCAGATACTCATCTTGTTCTAGTAGTTGTAGCTACACGGCAGTTTTCCAGCAGCTTGGACGCAGATCAGAGAGCAACCATTCCATCAGCATTCTGAGAGTACTTCTTCACTTGCCTTGTGCAAGTTTAGTTGTCATCACTCTGATCATCTATTGTACTCACTTATATTTCTAAGTATAATAAAATGGCTCAGCATTCTCTCTGCATTTCTTGAGTATCTGTTACAGGTTCTATATGTATGCTATTGTATTCTTGCACCACTGTTATTTTTCGCCTTGAGCATTCCAGTTATTATACCACCTGGTGTGTTTTCCCCATACTCTTAAACAGAGTCTGGAAAGGGCCAGATAGCCTCCAGATCTCACCCTTTTTCAGAGGTGAAATATTTGGCAAATTCCCTCCTAGTCCATCTCTGGTTGGAGTTTGCTTTTGTTTTAGAGATATCCCTGAAAGGGGATATTACATAAAAGGAACTCATATTTTGTAGTGGAATAAGGAATAAAAGGAATTTTGTAGATAAAAGGAATAAGTTAAAAGTGGTGGAATACTCAACAATAGCTACAAAGAAGCAAAAGATTTCAATGTGCAACAAGCAAGTATATTTGTTTTTCTCTTGCACTGATGACATTGATTTATGATATGAAGAGTCGATAGTTCTTCCATGTGAAGTTACATGGTTGCTCGGTAGGTTAAAGCTACATAGTTGCTCACCACAACTCCCCTGTTGCTTTTAATAGAAGTAGCTAGCAATCATGTTATGAATTTGGTTTCATTATAGATTCGCTTAAAAATAGTTTTCACACATCTAACTAGCAAGTTATGGATAAGTAGTACAATACTGTGGTTGTCTAAAGGGTTAGAAGCTCTTTCCTCTATTTTGAGGATATCAAGTCAAGCCTTGCTGAAATTACATGGTATTTCTTTTTATTCCTACAAATATATAAATTGAAATGTTGTTTTGAAATCCGATGTATATTATTATCTATCAACCATAAAAATGTATAGTCTTACTACCTTTTACCTTTGTTTATATAAAAATTCCGAGATTGTTGCTGTAAGCAGTTTTCTCGAGTAGCAATTCGGCAATTAATGCAATATAATCAGCAACAAACGTGATTGTCTCCTTCAAACACATTAATATCTAATTTTCTTGTCCTTCTAACACATTAATATCTAATTTTCTTGTCCTTGGTGACTTGATGGTTGAATTCCCTTGATCATAAGATCTGCTTTGAAATCAAGGGAAATTAGTATAGTGACCGTTTGAAAAACTGGAAGATTAAAAAGATAATTGTGCTCAATTTTTTGAAGCAAATGAGATAAATTTCAAAATTTCATAGAGCATATTAAAGCAATGAAAAAATAAAAAATCAAAGACATGTTAGATGTTGATAGTCCAACATTTTGAAGGAAAAGAGTGACTTGATGGTGTTAGAATCTTGGGCGTGCTGTTGATGACATTCTTTAAAGAGAAGAGAAGTCTGTTCTTGTTGGTGTTCGTTAAAGAAAATCAAAATGCAATTTTCTTATTATCTTTTCAATAGAAAGATTGAGAAACCTTTGAATTTGAATAACGGGTTTACTTATATAGTAAAGAAGGATGCAGGTGTATCGTTCGATGAATGAAGATGGTTTTATAGTGTTTTTTAGAAAGCTAAATTATAAATTTAAGTCTCATCCATTTTTGGAGATAATATCCTAAGTGACGGGGAACAAGTTCATGAATCAGCTAGCAATAATAAAGCCTAAAAGTTTCGAGTTTTGGTTTTCTGTAAATTCAACTTCCCACCCTCTAAAATGGAGTTTTTAAAAGTTACTATATCATTGGAATTATTTAAAAATTACTATACCTTTGGAATATCTGGATGGAATTATTTAAAAATTACTATATTTTTGGAATACATAGATTTGGATTTGTTAATTGAATGTACTCATCCTTTTGCTCATAACTATTTACTCTTCTGCTCATAATTATTTATTTACTGGTATAT
Organism: Pinus albicaulis; assembly: GCA_034641835.2. Lineage (NCBI taxonomy): Eukaryota > Viridiplantae > Streptophyta > Pinopsida > Pinales > Pinaceae > Pinus > Pinus albicaulis. Next base: position 987,331,254 of record CM076577.1, on the reverse strand, counting down.
ATGTATCTAGATTTGTTAATTGGATGTGCTGATTCTCTTATTTGTATGTTTTATTTATAAGTTTGATGATTATTATGTCAATTTTAATAAGAAAACAGATGAAAACCAAAAGGATATCTTTGAAATTATTTAAAAATTATTATATATAGATAGAATTATTTAAAAACTATTATATTTTTGGAATACATAGATTTGGATTTATTAATTGAATGTACTCATTCTTTTGCTTATAACTATTTACTGTTCTGCTCATAATTATTTACTGTTCTGTATGTATCTGGATTTGTTAATTGGATATACTAATTCTCTTATTTGTATATTTTATTTATAAATTTTCTGATTATTATGTCAATTTTAATAAGAAAACAGATGAAAATCAAAGAATTTTGAAGAACTCTAATTATATTTGTATATAGATGCACTAAAATAAATGTATAAATGTACAAGGGTGGGATAATGTAATATCCCAACTTCATTCGTAAATAGTTCTCAATAAAATTATACGTATATTAATGGTTAAAACTAATACCATGTTTACAAAACAAAACATGAAAAAAAATATATGAATGAACTAAAACTTTATAAAATAGAAAATTTAAAGAGTTGAATCAACATATAGTTTGTAAGTCAAAGATCAAGTTGGTGTATCAAACATTTTTGTTTGTGAATTAAACATCTATTTCTAAACAATACATAAATGCTAAGTGTTAAAGAGAAGACCATGCAAACTTAAACTCAGTGGTATAATTAAAATGAGCACAATCGCATTAGAAAATGATCAGTATCATTTTTTTTCTAAACTAAATTGTGCTTAGGCCAAGGATAACCCCAATATTAAATAGAAAATCAATATTATTTGATAATTTGCATCATTTCTTTTTTGGTAATTGGATAATTTATTATTTAGTTGACATAGATAATACCATTTATTATTTGATAATTTATTTTAATAATTTTATAATTATATTAAATAAATATGAAAAAATATAAAATAATTAATAAAAATTTATGAATAAAAAATAATTAATATCATATTAATTAGTGTAGAGTATTATTTTTATTTGTAACGTGATAATTTATATAATAATTTTATAATTATATTAAATAAATATGAAAAAATACATAATATAAATTTACTGATAAAAAATATTTAATATCATATTAATTAGTGTAGAATATTATTTTTATTTGTAACGATATGATAGATATTTGGATTAAAAATATTTATCTACCCATATTAAAGACCTATCAATGTAATTAAATCAGTAGTTTACCCTTTCTCACTATGGTTACCATAAACTTCAGGTTTCCAGTATCATGTACCCCACCATCTCACGAGCGAAGTGGTAACCGTTAAGCCACAAATCTTGTTACCGTTTATCAACAGTTCTGACATGAAAATTTAGCATCAACAGGTTGAAATAAAGAAACAATTCGATATATATCTGAGGTGACAGAATGTGGGAAGACCAGGGACGCGCTAATGGAGCCATAAATTTGGCGACTCCTTCCGGAACAGAGGGAGGCAGGGACTGACATTCCCATGGAACCGAAGATTTGGCAAGCCCTCCCACGGGATTTGCCGGTTAAGATTTTATGCATGTTGCCCATGCGTGTTCTTGCCAAAATGAGAACTCTTTCGAGACAATGGAAAGAATTGCTATCTTCCGATGCCCTGCAAAGAATTTATTCAAATTTCTCTATGCTACCAGGGAAGATTCTGCAATTTCTCTTTCCATAAATTTGGCCGGTTTTCACTGTATTGTAGTAAGAGTCTTAAATGTCAGCATTCAATGATAGATTTTCCAATTTCTCTTTATTTTCACAAAAATGTGTAGTTGTTGCAAATAATTTTTAATATTAGATTCTCCAATTTCTCTTTAATTTTACAAAAATGTGTAGCTAATTTTTAATATTATATCTCTTACTTTTATCTTCCAGTACAGCACCCTTCCGAGTCTCACTCAATGGTCTTCCAGTTATGAATATATAAAACTGATTTCGTGGGGTATCGAAAGAGGAAATGGAATGAAATTGTATTCACTTTCGGGGATGCCCTCGAAAAATTTCCTTCTACACCTTGCAATTCAGTGACCTTAATGAAGAAAGAACATGAAAATGGGCAGCATGAGGTTTTCATGTTTGGTTGTATAAATAATGTAATTGTGGAAAAATTCATAATTTTTATATTTAATGGATCTTGTTTACACTTCGAGGGATTTTAACTTTATAATAGCATTATATATATATATGTCAAATTCTTATTAAATGTAGAAGAAATTACATATATCACTCCTGTATTGAAATGTTTTATGAGTATGAGAATTTTATGTTCATTCTAAAGATTTATAAATCTTAGACATGTATTCATTTAAAATGTTTTAATTAATTTTTGATCTAGGTGTAGATTGACATGTGTTGCAAGGGTCGCAAGGTGTTCTTTAGCATGCATGAAAGGGTTATGTGTAAGGATGGAGGCATTTGAAGTTATTCAAAACTGCTTCAGTTGATGGTGCGGGGGTTATGTTACGAAAGCAAAGGTTCACGCGGGTGTGATCGCAGAGCTCCAGATTCTCGTCAGTGTTTGGCCATAATGACTCTCTAGTATGTTAATGGTCCCTCCCTCATTTCCACCTTTCTTGCCATGATAGTCTCGAGTCAAGGCATTCGTGGCCAGTTTGTTTAGATGTCGTGGGATTATGTGGGTATGTGTTCGACCCTGTAGAGGAAGTTGTTTGGTGAGGGAGGTTCTTGGGTTAATAAGCAAGTCAACTCGGGTGTGGTCAGGCTTGTCATGTGGTTTCTTATCCTCAGTGGAACTGGTTATGTTGCATGCATGCACCAGTGTGATAGCCAGTGCAGTCAGGGGAATAGGTTGGATGGGTTTGGCACCCCCTGCCTGGGTTGGTCAAGTTGGGTTGGGAAGATAGACCTATGTATAGAGTCATGTTGGTTGGTAGCCCTTCACACTATGCCTGTAACACGTCCAGAGTGACTCGCATGAATTACCCTTCCTCTACGAGGAGGGTGATGGAACCATGGGGTCAGACCTAGGATTGGGCTTATGGAATGCATGTTAATTCTGATAATTGGAAGGGTTGGAGTTATGTTGGGTGGGTTGATCCTCTATTCGGGTTGGAGGCTCTCATTGATTGCAGCGAGAATGGGTGTGGGAAGAAGGTTTCGGCCCCCACCCAGGTCTTAGGGGTGGATTCGGGTCAGGGCATCACAAACCTCATTCAAAGCAATGGGTAGACCCATAAGGGAAGCTTGGCCAGAATTCCTATCATGCAAGGAGTCAAGGCACAGGAGAACGTCCTTTTGCATCTCTTGTGGAACAATATTATTTTAATTACAATGAAAGGAAAGAAATCTTGGTTTATTTCCTGTGATTACGTCGTTGTGTTGATCATTGAACAGGTAAGCTTCTGGGATCAAGAGATTGTCGAAAGTCTCACCTTCCCACACTCACACAGGCACTACACAGCCCTCCAGCCGAGAAGCAAAAGAATATGATTCGGTCCAATTTCCCTACTGCGAGAGGTAGAGGCCGGAAAAATAAAGGGAAAGAGGTTACGGGTCAACCCATCTCATCCTCAAGCAAGTCGTGAGGTAGGAGGTCCGTGGTGGGAATCATTCAAGATTCCACGAAGGAATACCATGAGAACACCGCTGAGGAAGTTCTGAAGTTGATTGAGAAGTGGGAAGCCAACCTAAACCAGAAGGGAGGCACAATGGGAATGGAAGAAGAAGAATGGAGGGGCCTCGTGCCTGATCCTGGGCAAATGAGGGGCAGAGTTACTCAATTTAAACGAACATTGTTTTTATACTGGTCCATGAAGGGAATTTTGGGCAAAGCCCTTGAACAAATTTCAATAAGCCTTGCCACAATTGTCCATGATTTTCCAGATTATATAAGTAAATTTGACAAGCTCAAATTCCATCTCCAAAAACAAGATGGGAGCCTCAGGAGCATTCAATCACCTCCCATGTATCCTCAAACTGACCGAGTTTCCTGGAAATTCTGGGTAGGACTCGATGCCTATTAAATCTAGTTTAGCTGAAGATGCATAGTAGTTTCATGTTGCTCACTACTAGTAGTTTTTTGTATTTTCTGTTTATATGCGGGTAGCATTTAGTTTTTTATGGTTAATGAGTCACATCATTAGACAAGTAAAAGACAATATATGTATGAACATCCACTCACTACAGTTAGCTTGGTATGATAGCCTAAGAACGTTTTGGTTTTGGATGGCATAGCACACCATCAGGTGGCCAACACACACACTTGGTTTCCTGCTAAGGCCAACTTGAGGCCACCTAACAATATTTATGGTTGTAACTTGCTAATGAAAATTAATGAAAATAAAGATAAAACCAAGGTTAATATATATATATATATATATATATATATATATATATATATATATTATTTTAATTTTACTATTTTTGTTTTAACTAGAAGAATTGTATTATTTTAATTGTTATTTTTGTGTGCCAAAGATATATTAACGTATTTTGACATAGAAATAGAAATATTGTATATGAAAGAAAAATGTTATTATCATGAATTTACTTCTTTTCTATAATTTTTTATTCTTTTATTTTATATATATATATATAATATATTTGATATTGATATATTTTATTAGATGAAATATTTTATTTATAATTGATATTTAAAAAAGAAAGTTTGTTATTAATATATTTTTAAAATACTAATCATCAAATTTATATTAAACATTTAAGTAGATATACATCATCAACTCTATATTAAATGGTAATTGTGCATCTTTCTATACTTTTTTTTTGTAAACTTGGGAGTACATCTTCATCATGTCCAATATACCATCCACATCTAAAGAAGGAATTGAACCAATAACTTCACATCAAAGACTGTAAATATATTTAAGATGTATTTTTTAAATATTTTTAAGAGGCATTTTTAAAGATAAATATTATATAAAAATTAGGTTAAATGACCATTTAAATATTTTATTGGTCTTGCAAATGTAAATAATTTCTTATTATTAATATGCTTTTTTAAGTGTTATTTGTTAATTTTATGTTGATTATAGAAAGAATTACATATTTATTTCATATATTGTTAAAAATATCCTAACATAATTAATAAATCAAGAAAGTATGTAATCAAAATGAAATTATTGATATTTTATAATACTTTTAATTAAGACTAAATAAATATATTACTAGTGTATTTGTATTTAAAATTATTTTTAATTTAGTAAAAATTTTATATTTATTTTAAAAAGATGTGTAAACTCCAAATTAAATATGAAAAAAATTACATATTATCTTTATCAAATTATAATATATACATGAAATATTTTTTTATTTAGTAAATATTTAATTTTTATATAAAAAAGGTATATACATTTCACTCATATTAAACTATAAAATACATCTCTCAGTATAATAAATACTAACATGAATTTATTTTAATCAAATATTTTAAAAAATCATTAACATGATGATGATGATAGTTAACGTACTAAGACCAAAATAAATGAATTATTTAGTTTATTTTAAAGTTGTACTCGTATGCTCAAAGAGCTTGGAGAGAAGCGTCCTGAGCTCACTATAATTTTGACATGTTAAATGGCTAGGAAGGTTAGTATTGCAACAAAGATTATGAAAATGAGATCTAAAGAGATTATCATCTTCAATGTTCATATTCTCACAGAGATGGTAGATCCTTTCCACCCATGGTGTTTCAGGAACAACGACCTCTTTCACTATGGAGCTCATGAGAGTTCGTTCTTATCTTGGCTATATTCATTTTTTTCTCTGATCTAGTTAAAACAAAGAGATACTTTTGATCTTCTAGAGTAGGGTTGATGACCTCCTTATAATATCTTAATTTTATTTTAGCCTCTAAATCTTTCTCACATCACATTTTCTCTTTAAACTTAGAAGTAACAATATTTTAAATGTTATTAATATTTTGCAATGCAACATTCTTGTCGATCTCCCAATGGTTTAACCAGGCCCTGGTATCTTTATAGGAACCTCATTTAAGCCTTAGTTGGTTTTGGATGGAATTTAAAGCTAGCTTAGGAAGTCTATGGTCAGGAGCCTAGTCATAGCTAGGCTCTCGATAGGGGAAGGACCCACTTCTATGAGGAGAATAGGATAGGGTGTATTGCCTTTAATTTTGAGGTTATACGTTATAAAACACTTTTGGATTTTCTCAATATTTCTCCAGGATTCTCCAGACATGTTGCAACCCCAAACCTCACATCCATATAAGATAACATGAGTGACTAAAGTTTCAAAGAGCTTCTTTTTATCCCACATCACAAGGTTTTCTACTTTATAATTATTTTCAAGATGAAAATAAATTTTCCATCCTCCATTAATGATTTTCTCAATGTTATAGTTCCAGTTGAACCTGTGATGAATATCAATTCCTAGGTACTTGTAAGAAGACACTTCCTCCAAGTTGCTATTGTCATACACAAAATTAGCGTGTCCTTTTTGGATTTGATAATCATAACTTTTGTTTTGTCAGTGTTAACAATCATACCCGTGCTAGAGCAGAAATACTTAAGAAGTCTTAGTTTCCTATCAAGATAAGATGGGCACATTGCCAAAAGAACAATACCATCATCATAGAGAAGAAGGATGATGACTATTCCAACTAAGATAATTTTTTTTATGTTTTAAAATATTTTTATTAAAATTGTATAATATTACTATTTCAATATTATCAATTATATACCAAATTTAAAATCATATTAATTGATAAATATATTAGTATTTATATTATATAATTTAATTTAAAATCATATTTGTTGGCTTGAAGGGTCTTGACCTAGGTTCAGATTTAAGGTTTGCCAACAAACCCCTATACTACTGGCCCTTTTCGGTAATCACCTACTTTTGCAGGCCAAGGTCTCACCCGAAGTACTATGGGTGGGTGGTGGAACCAGGCTTCCGCACCCTAGGAGAAAGCGAGTAATTAAGGCAGTCCTCTTGAGATCTATTAGGTTTGCATAGAAGAAATCCTATTGCCAAGCCCTTAACAATATAGAAAGAGAAGCTTATAACCTTATAGACAACATGTAAACATAAACAAAGCTACTATTATTAGGCAGATCTTAGCAACACCTTCGCATCCACGTGCACATCAGTAATTATCAGCACATAATAACACAATCATTAGCTAATTCAAATAACACAGAGATACTTCAATAGTAAACACAGCTAGTTCAAGTTACACAGAGATACTTCAACAGATTCTGCATTCATTAATATCCAAAACTGAGTTATAAACCCAAGTCACAACCCATGCACACAACCAGTGGGGTCCACACACAGTAGGACTAAGGATCTCCACGCACACAGCCAACAGGAGTCCTTACCCAATACCACAGAAAATAGATCTTAATAGTTCGTACTTAGCATCACTCTTACTTAGTCTTAGACTCAAACTATCCATCTATTTATATCGTCATAGCCTGCATTATCCCATGGTCCGCATACCGTGGTTTACGGACTCTAGGTCTATCCATTGACTTACAAGACATTGGGGGCTTTGGCCAACCCCAAAGCCCCTGCGCTAGACTAATTACTACAAAATATATATAAAAAATGCAGCTAGGGGACCCCGTTCCAATAGGCCCCCAACACAATCTTGTGACTCGTCCTAAGTCACAGTGGTCGTGGGGTTTGAATCTTCACCTGGAGCTACTTGATTGCATCGACAAGAGGGGGTAACATACCTTCACTCTGCATGGCATTTTTCTGTGTAATGTCCACCAAATTTTGTGAATTTGGGCCTTCTATGGCAGTGGTGACATTCTCTACGGTCTGATTCAGTTGTTTAATTGTAGCATCCAAGTTCTGGGATAGCTTGAGGGCTTCATCAGCCCATGGCTTCAGGTGGTCACTTAGAAATTTCTTCTTGTGGCAAAGCCCCTCCAGGTCATCTTTGAGCGCATGGCTAGCTCGGACGTGTTAGGCGTTGGTCTGGAATCAAAGTGGGAATTGTAGCCTACATTTGCTAGAATTCCTCTTCCTTCTAGCACAGTTCTTGGTAAACTTGCCTAGAAGAGAGTCACACTATACTGTATACCACAACTGCATAGTTGTCTCAAAAAACTCAGTGCCTTGAGAAATTTGTGTTGTAATGGTGTTTTTAGCTTCTGTGACTAGTGCAGCTGTCTGGGCACGTACCTCAGGAGGGGTTTATGGCTGCAAATTACCTTTCAACGCAGAAATATGCTTCTCCATATCGGTCTTAATTCTCTGGATCTCAATTTGAGAAGATTTTAGGGCTGCGACGAGTCCCTAAATATTTTCCTGGGGGGGTGGCAGAGGCCGGAATGTCTTTGGTCACATCTTTGCAGAGTCTGATGCTCAGACGTTCCAACTCGGTCTGCTATGCGGTGGCAAGGATACATGCGGCCTATGCCTGGGATGCCTCAGTAGTATTTTATATGATGGTCTGCTCAGCTGTACTTAGCTTCTACTGTGCCCATCGATCTCTGTGCTAGATTTTCTCAAAGAGGGATGTGTGGAGAGCCTACAACGGCTTGCCCTAAAGCCGAGCCAAGTCCAGATGTATTTCCGCACAGGCCTGGAATTGTGAACATAAGTTGGGTGGACTCAGAGTGAATTTTGCACCTGGCAGGGGGCAAAGGTGGCTCTTGGTCATGGAGATCAACTTAGTGTTGGTCGCTTCAGGCAGCCTCGCTTGAACCATGCTTGTCTGCAGGGTGTCAGATTTGAGTTGAAGAGCTTGGAGCTTAGACTGTAATGTGGCGACTATGACCTTCTGCTGCTCTTCTAAGGAAAGCCACCTATCCTCTGAAGAAATGGTGATTGCATTTGTAATTTGCTCCAAATATTCCTTAGTTAAAGTAACCTCAATCTCCCTATCGGTCCTCGTAGCCCATCGTTTTGTTCACCAGCCCTTCAACTGTCTGTTTCATGCCACGCGGGGAACCAGCGCCCTACTTATCCAGGCCCTCAGTCTCCATGTCCCACTGTAACTCCTGCTCCACGCCCTACACCACATCTGGGGGAACCTCCGTCCTGGTGGAGACTTCTGGGCCACCGCCTTTTGAGTTCTTGGCACTATCAGGTGGGGTGGTGGTCTTTAGATCTGCGCTTCTACCAGTAGTGTTGGTATTTTCTTGGCCATCCGATTTGAATCCAAGTTTCCATTGTGGCAGCAAAGTGGCAATGAGACGATCGATTTTCTCATCAGCGACCATGTAAGGCAGTGACATCCAAGCTAGATCCTTACTGCCCCGAATCTACACGTTGTGCATCATAACCTGGAATGTCACGATGCTCTTATACTTTCCACAAACCATTGGCAACAGGCGTGGCTGGGAGTGAACTATTGTTGCGAGCGCGCCATCAAGCAATACCCAAAATACTTTTTTTTCCTCAATGCGCTTCGCATCCTTTGAATCCCACAAGTTTGCATATTGCGCCCCTTCACACATGTCCAGTTTGAGCTTAGGGAAGACTGATCCTTCAAGGGCTTCCCATGCAACCAATTCAATTAGGAGTAGCAGCCAAGAGTAACCAAACACTTTCCCATGGTCCTAGGCCTCTCGCACATTTTCGAGAAACTCGGTGCAGAGGAACTGCAACTAGTTAAAGCAAACCCCCTTTTTGCAGTGGCCAGCAAGATGAATCACATAGGCAGGGACAACCATAGCCTGGAACTTGCACATCATTTTACAAGCCAAAAGCAGGGTACCCATGCACACTCCAAGGTTAGAAATGGTTCCAATAAGGAAGCCTCTTTTGTTTCGCTCGACATGGTATTCTTCTCGCACCTTGTCGATGATCTATTGCTCATACTTCTTGCCCATACGCTCCATGGGATTCGTCCCCTTCATGGGGAGACTAGTAATGCAGTTAATTAGGGTGGCATTGATGGGAATACGGTCCTAGATCAATAAGCTTCCATCATGGATCAGGGCTAGCAGCTGTCGCACAACTAGGTTGGTGATATTGTATCAGCCAAAGTGAGGTATCCATAACAAGTTTAGTAATCTTGAACCTGCTAACCTGTGCGTCCATGGAATTGGTACTACTTTTAGCACATTGTTCTCTAGTAATATTTCGAGATATAACTCAAGTGCCAATTTTGGGAAGGCCTCTAGGTTGGCAAGGTCATGATCGTCGAACTTAATTGAGGGGAGATTGCCAAATACTTCTCCAATTATGGGAACTTCATCTAGAACCAGTGGAATTTTCAGATAGGAGAGCACAATATCGAGATTCTTGGGCGTGCGCACCAAGGGTCTTCTAGGCCGAACATAGGGCGGTATCCAAGTTAGCGGGGCAACTAGCAGAGAGCTTCTTCATGAGCAGATAGAGGTTGCTTCGCTAGGTTAGGCGAGCATGCCTTAGGCACTTTTTGGGGGGATTTCATGTTCCGAGGGGATGTGTGTGGCTTCACCCTAGCCCATTTCACAGTCCTCCCCTGCCCTTGCTCCTAGCCTTTCTCCTTATTCTTCTTTTTCTTCACCTACTTCCCCTTGATCGGTGTGGACACGACCTCTTCTACTTCAGGGGTTACTTCCAATACTTAATCGGGTGCTACCTTAGTAGGGACCATATATTGCGATGATTCAGTGGGATTGGTCACAGTCATTCTTGCTCGAAAGACAAACTCAGGGTTGTTGTTATCAGAGGGGATAGTGCGCCAGACATGAACAAAGCACAGTAGTTACCGAAATTTTCAAGGAACAAGACTTTCAAGACATATGGAACCCAATTCTGATCTGCCCTCCTCCATTTATAGCTTTGGTAGTGAACAATGGTCGAATGAAACTTAGCTGAAACTTACCATCAAGGAAACATGGTCCCCTACCTGCATTATATATTGTAGTAATTAGTCTAGCGCAGGGGCTTTGGGGTGGGTCAAAGCCCCCAATGTATTGTAACGAGTCAAAGGGTAGACTTAGAGTCCGCAAACCATAGTTTGTGGACCACAGGCTAACACAGGCTATGATGATATAAATAGATGGATAGTTTGAGTCTAAGACTAAGTAATATTAATGCTAAGTATGAACTATTGAGATCTGTTTTGGGTGGTATTGGGTAAGGACTCTACTGGCTGTGTGCACGGAGATCCTTAGTCCTGTTGTGTGCAGACCCCACTGGATGTGTGCGCAGGTTGTGGCATGGGTTTGTCACTTGGTTTTGGATGTTAATGAATGCAGAATCTGTTAAAGTATCTATGTGTTACCTGAACTAGCTGCTTTTACTATTGAAGTATCTTTGTGTTATCTGAATTAGATGTGATTGTGTTATTCTGTGATGATAATTACTGATGTGCAGGCGGATGAGAAGGTGTTGCTAATATTTTCTTAATAATAGTAGCTTTTTTTATGTTTACATGTTTTCTATGCGGTTATAAGCTCCTCTTTCTATATTATTAATGGTTCATCAATAGGATTTCTTTTGTGCGAACCTGATAGATCTCAACAGGATTGCCTTAATTACCTGCTTTCTCTCAAAATGCTACCGGTCCTAGCAATGGAACCATTTGTTGGCTTGAAGGGTCCTAACCCAGGTTTGGATTTAAGGTTTTCCAACAAACCCCTATACTACTAGCCCTTTCAGCAATGACCTACTTTCGTAAGCCAAGGTCTCACCCGAAGTAGTATGGGTGGGTGTTGGAACCAAGTTTTTGGACCCTGGGAGAAAGCGGGTAATTAAGGCAGTCCTGTTGAGATCTATCAGGTTCGTACAGAAGCAATCCTATTTCCGAGCCCTTAACAATATAGAAATCAAATCTTATAACCTTATATACATCATGTAAACATAAACAAAGCTACTGTTATTAAGCAGATCTTAGGAACACCTTTGCATCCACGTGTGTATCACTAATTATCATCACAGAATAACACAATCGTAGCTAATTCAGATAACACCGAGATACTTCTTGACAGTAAACGCAGCTATTTCAGGTAACACAGAGATACTTCAACAGATTCTGCATTATTTAACATCCAAAAGTGAGTTACAAACCCAAGCCACAATCTGGGCACACAACCAGTGTGGTCCGCACACAACAGGCCTGAGGATCTCCATGCACATATCCAGCAGGAGTCCTTACCCAATACCACCCAAAACATATCTCAATAGTTCTTACTTAGCATCAATCTTAGTCTTAGACTCAAACTATCCATCTATTTATATCATCATAGCCTGCGCTATCGTGTGGTCCACAAAACATGGTTTACGAACTCTAGGTCTACCCTTTGCCCTGTTACAATACATTGGGGCTTTGACCCACCCCAAAGCCCCTACGCTAGACTAATTTCTACAAAATATATATAAAAAATGCAGCTAGGAGACCCCATTCCAACAATATTGATTAATACATCTATTAAATGAATATTTTATTATTAGATATTTAAAAATATAAAAACAATCTAGATATAATTTTACATTTAGGTTGGTTTTTAAAGTGTTAAAAATGAATAAACTATATGCATTTTTCATATTGAGTAATATGTATTGAAATGTTTTACTTATATAAGGGCTTATAAATTCTCTCACATTTAAAATATTTTTTTTTAATTATATATATATATATATATATATATATATATATATGAGATTCATATGTAAATGTTAATTATCAATTTTATTAAAAACTAAAGTAAATATATATCATTGATTATGTATTAAATAATTTGACTGTTTTTTTTTAAATTACAAAGTGAGTTGAAAATAGTTAGGGAATATTTGACAATGTAAAAAAACAAAGTTTTTCAAATAAAAGAGAGATAACTATGTCCAAAAAAAAATACAAAATAACCAAACTAAAACTAGAACATTAGCCTATGTGAGCTTGTACATTGAAAAAAAATTGTAAACAAAAAAATCAAGAACCAAAACCTTTCCACACTAAATCAAGGGGTTTGAATCTAACACTGCAACTTGGATGGATGCTTTTGAGCCTTTTAAAACTCACTTATTGTATAATAATATTTTCTTTACTTTCAATTATTTTCACACATAAATAACATATATTGATATTGAATATAATCTTTTTAAATATTTTATAAATTAGTGTTTATAGAAAAATTAATAACCACTATGTATATATTACAAAAATAATTTGGAAAAATATATATATATGGTTACTAAAATTTTAAGTGGTCACATTAATTTACACATTTTTTTTGTGAAACTTAACAAATTATTGTTAGAAATACAATTTTAAGTGCTCAAGAGAGTTTTCAAAATGTTGAATCCATTAATGTATACAAAAATTCAATTAAATAATGAAAATTATAAGTAGTGTTTGTATCCCCTTAACCACCAATTTATTGAGTGTTAGGAGGGATCAAATTTCTCAATATGCAAATTTTTTTCATGTTTTTCACTTTAAAAAAGGTTTTCACCTTAAGAGAAAGTTTTACACTTTAAAAGAGTTTTGCACCTCAAAAGATTTCATCCCTATCAACCATAGCTAAATGAATTAAATCTATTACTAATCCAAAAAATTATACTTCATAGTTTTACAATTGACATTCTTGACATTCTTGAAATTTACATAATTTATTGATAAAAAAATATTGATTATGTAATCTAAAAGTTCACTTAGATTCTACTCCTTGTGATAAAAAAAGAAAAGAAAAAATCTCCAAATCAAATATTTGTAAATAAAGAGTGTGTAGATCATGTTGCTCCATTGTTGTAGGATGTTTCTAGATTGAAATATCCACTCAAATATACATCAAATTGTATTTCATCATAGTCACAAGGATATCCAAAAAAGTTTCTTAAAAAATAATGATATAATTTTTTGATTTCACTACTAAATAACATAGAGTAGAACTGAAAAGGAGAGGAATGTGTTTAATTGAGGAAAATTGATGCATATCAAGTCAGAGTCACACACCAATAAAATAGGTAGGGTAGAAATATGAGCAGAAATGCAACAAAACTGATAGGAAAAGAAAGGATTTTTGCTAGGAAAAGAAAGGCCGCAAAATACCAATGGTTCAAACTTGAGCACATAAGGAACTTTTCTACTTTGATACCATGTTAAACTCACACACAAATAGATAGAAAATATTAGATAAATGTGAGATACCTATTATTCAAAAATATTTACATATAAATATAATGTTTTATTACCCTTGGTTTTCATATTCCAAGTGGTATCTTGGACTCCATTAAATGTTCACATTCCACACACAAAATCCTTAGTGGATTAGGTGTCCAAAAATGTGAGATTGAATAGTAATAGAGAAAAATGAGTTGTTGTTGAGATTAATGCACATGAAGATAAGAATAATAATTCAAGGTTGATATGTTACTCACATTGTGTTTCTAATTAATATGCAACTATGGAGATAGTGAAGCATAATATTTCAATGTGTAATAGGTAGGTATATTAAGTTTTTTCTTGCAATGAGAACATTCATTTTATATGATGATGAATAAATAGTTCTTGCATGTAAATGTTGAGATGTAAGTAGTGGAGGTAGGTTAGGATTGCATGGTTGTTCACATGTCACCTATTATTTCTAATATAAGTAACTGGCAATTGCACCACATGTTGCAAAGGAATGCCTTAAGAGCATAAGAGTATATAAAATAAATATATTGATCTTATTAAATATACAAATTTGAATTATTTTATTCAAAAATAAATTTTTGGTTTGGAAAATTGTTTAGATAAAGAAATTGGTTTTTTATAACCTAAGGTTACTATATATAGTATATAGAGTATATTGAGTTAAGGAAACAACAAAATATGAATGTAATGAAGGCTATCTACAACAATAATGGCTATCATTGTGAAAGTTATTTACAAGTCAAATTCCATTTTGTTCAATTCTATTTGCCATTTTAAATTTTGATTTTAGATAAAGAAATTGGTTTTTTATAACCTAAGGTTAGTATATATAGTATATAGAGTATATTGAGTTAAGGAAACAACAAAATATGAATGTAATGAAGGCTATCTATAAAAATGATGGCTATCATTGTGAAAGTTATTTACAAGTCAAATTCCATTTTGTTCAATTCTATTTATAATACAAGTTGAATTCCCAATATTCCTTTTTTTCATGGATTATATTACTTTCCATTTTGTTCAATTCTATTTGCAAGCTAAATTTTTTTATTTATGATGAGCAAAGTTTTGAAGAAAAACTATCTATAATACAAGTTGAATTCACAATATTCCTTTTTGTCATGGATTATATTACTTTCCATTTTGTTCAATTCTATTTGCAAGTTTAAATTTTTGATTTATGATGAGCGAAGTTTTGAAGAAAAAACTACCTATAATACAAGTTGAATTCACAATATTCTTTTTTGTCATGGATTATTACAAGTTGAATTCACGATATTCCTTTTTGTCGTGGATTATATTACTTTCCATTTTGTTTAGTTCTATTTGCAAGTTTAAATTTTTTATTTATGATGAGCTAAGTTTTGAAGAAAAAACTATCCATAATACAAGTTGAATTCACAATATTCCTTTTTTTCATGGATTATTACAAGTTGAATTGACAATATTTCTTTTTGTCATGGATTATATTACTTTCCATTTTGTTCAATTCTATTTGAAAGTTTAAATTTTATTTATTTATGATGAGCTAAGTCTTGAAGAAAAAAATATCTATAATACAAGTTGAATTTAAGCCTAATGGATTGTGGAGTGTCCCTTTTTCACAATTGGTTTGTAGATATTCCCTAGAAGGCCATTTTGAATGAAGTTCATTTTGTAGAAGGAGAGGTTTGACTTGGTATTGATTCATATTTAAATATTGAAATAGGTCACATAACATATCACATCTTGTAAGGCCATTTTGAATGAAGCTCACTTTGTAGAAGATAATATTATCAAGGAGAGGTTTGACTTGGTCTTGATTCATATTTAAATATTGAAATAGGTCACATAACATATCACATCTTCTTTCTTCTATGTAATCTTTGTTAAATTCATATTTTTTTTTGTTCTTAAGTCAATATACTCTATATGTTACCTATACTAACATTAGGTTATAAAAAAACCAAATTATTTATCCAAACTCTGCAACCCTATGTTTTATTTTCACTCTCCAACCCTAAATTTTATTTTCAAATTAAATAATTAATAGTTAAATATTCAACTAGATCACATAACATATCACAACTTTTTTCTTCTATAAAGTCTTATATTTCCTTTGCAACATGTGGTGCAGTTTCTAATTATATTAATACCAATATTCATCCACCACTCTCATTTAAACATAGAATTCCAAATATATTTTTAAACATAATTAATTTTTTTTTCTAACTAATTATTATATGTCATGCATTATTAACTTCCTTATATTCATATATTTAATATAAAATTAATACAATATATATTAATATTAATCATTAATAAAAATTTTATTTATATATAAAATATTTAAAATTAAATTATCACAACATAAACATAATTAGTTTTTTCTAAAAAATTATTATTGTCATGCATTATTAACTTCCTTATATTCATATATTTAATATAAAATTAATACAATATATATTAATATTAATCATTAATAACAATTTTATTTATATAAAAGATATTTAAAATTAAATTATCACAACATAGATTTATATTTATATTAATCATCATTCTTCATTCATGAAACTTAAACTTAAAGAAAACTTCAATCAAATACAAATTTCAATATTTGTAAATTCTCTTACTAATGTTATATAAAATTATTACCAAAATCAATTTGCATTGATGTCCTTGTCACTCAGCATGCATCCGAAGGCACAAATGATCATCCTTCCTTCTTGCCTATGTCTTACAAATTTAGGCTAACACAATGACACTAAAATACCTATTATTTCCATTCATTTTAAAATATAAAATCAATAGCATGGAAAGAATACTGTGACAAGCAAAAACTGATTGAAAGAACACTATCTACTCTATGTCTACCTCACCTTTCTCGCGTAATGGGAAAGGGAAAAGGCACAACAAATCCACAAAGGTAAATTGAAATTATTAATTCTTTAGAATGTTTTAAATTAATACTAACTGAACATATTTATTAATGACAAGTTACGCGACTGATATTTTATCATAGAAAATAAGCCTGCAGGGAGAATCTAGCTTCAATCCATTGACAGAGAAGCTAGTATCTTGGCCAACACGAAAATGAAGAAAATAAAAAGGTGACAACAATGAAAATTATAGCGGACCATAATTGCAACATACCGCAAACAATTTACGGCTAGGAAAAGAATAAAATATAGGAGATGACAATCACGAGACTCTTGAGCACGTGTTCTAGTAGAGCGACGCAAGGGGCTTTGCAATATTCTGTCATTTGCCAGGCAAGGGGCTCTGAAATATTCTGTCATTTTTAACCCCAAACGAAAATCTTGAATGTAATAAAATGTAACGTTGAACTGAATGTTGCTGGAACAATAGTTTGAAACTCGGAAGCTCACACTAAATGCTTCACCGTAACAGACTTCAGATATTTAATTTATAAAGAAACAGATTTAAAATATTTCATTAAAAAACTCATCTCGCAGGTAGGCAGATCGAAACTTGGGAAGACGAAAACAGAAGCTAAATTTTCACTGGCCAACTTACATGACTGGGGAATCAAGCCTCTGGTTGCAGTGTTGTACTGAGAGTGAAAAAATTTGGAGCATATGCTGTCCAGTTTGGTGTAGTTCTTTAAAGCATGCACAACATATTTGACCTCAATTTTATTAGCGCTCTGCTAGTCGAAATAATCCGAAAGGAGAAGTTCCTTCACGGCGTGATATTGGCGACAACCTCCCATATCTTGGAAATACTTGATCCCTTTTTAAATTGGATATTCAACTGAGCATATGCGAGTAACAACTTCCTTTGCCATTGCTGGAGAGGAGATCACCACCATTGCAGTTTGCATCCAGATAGAAACATGAGCGGCGTGGTATTGGCAGCAGCCTCCCATATCTTGGAAATACTTGATCCATTTTTAAATGTTGCAGGTTCTCTATCCTGTAGACACTCAACAACTTTAAATTGGATATTCAACTGAGTATATGCGAGTACGAACTTCCTTCGCCATTGCTGGAGAGGAGATCACCACCATTGCAGTTTGCATTCTCACATAGAGAGAGGGTTTATTTCATATTGAGAAATTTGTAGGGCTTAGAGTCATTTCAATCGTCTAACATTTGAGGGTGCATACATTGACACAGTCGCAGTTAGGTGAGGTGTTTTCAGATAGGGACTAGCAGTAATGTTGTAGATTTAGTTTCATTAGAATTTGGCCAAACCATATTTTTCACACATTTAATTGGCAAGCTATTGATCAGCACTGCATGACTTGTGAATTTCAAGAAGGTAAGAAACCCTTTTACAAAAATTATATGGTATTTATTTCTATCCCTACAAATCTATAATTGAAATGTTGTTATGAAATCCCATGTAGATTATTATCAACCATAGGGATGTACATTTTTGCTACATTTTAACCTTGTTTATTTCGTTGTTTTATAACAGTTCATATAACATTCATTACATTCACAGCTTCAGATTGCTGGGAAATACAGAAATCTTGAACATGTAGAGATCGATGAGCAGCTTCTAAGAAAGAAGTAAGCCCTTTAAATCTCTAGGAGGGTCACCTATTTCGGAAGAATTATGATTCAGTCCTTGCCTAAAAGAGTTTAACCCCTATAATCACAAATAACATCCATTACGGAGGAGTAAGAACTCACTCCTTACATGATTATCATAGAATTGCATCTTGCACAGTCCGCCTAGATGCATCAAAGATAATACAGCTAATATATCAAAAAGACAACATAAACGGGAGGTTCTATAACTTGAAAAGTTCTATCATGCTGCCCACGAATGCATAGAAAGATATCGGTGAGAAAGGAGATGGATTGTACCATTCATCAGACAGATTCTCTGCGCAGGTTTGTATGAATTGGTGCGCTAAGGAGGACTGTGCACCTGTGTGAGAAAGTAGGCATTGCTAACTAGCCGATCAGAGAGAGGTAGCATACCAAAATTCAAAAAAAACATGCCTGTAGATGTCGACCCTACTATTGGTAGATCAGGTGATCGGTATTCTTGTGGAAAAAAGTAACCGACTCGCTTGAAATAAATCTCTGTCAGGCTCGCTTGAAGACATTATACAGGCTCGCTTGTAAAGAAGACTATGGATACGCTGGCTGTAGAAAGGAAAAGGATATTAAGGTAAAAACAAAAAGAAAATACATGTCATATAGAAGAACATAACAGTGTTTATAGGATGGGTTCCGTGGAATTCCATATGAGGTCCCGATCTCTGTACTGTTCCATCTACATCATGCCAAAAGATTCTCGGAGTCCTCGTTTGGAAAGTCCATCTGCTCTGGTGTTATTATCCCTGTATATATGAGTGATGGGGGGCCTTCCCATTCTGTCCCATAAACTCTCAGTCCGAGTGTACCATCCCTGAAGTTCCGGAGCATTCAAATGCTGGCGACCTGTGATGCATTCAACAACAAGATTGGAATCGCCATATATGTGTATGTCTGTCAACAGTAAATTGTTAGCTACAGAAAGAGCTCCCCATAATGCCATAAATT
Source organism: Pinus albicaulis (assembly GCA_034641835.2). Taxonomy (NCBI): domain Eukaryota; kingdom Viridiplantae; phylum Streptophyta; class Pinopsida; order Pinales; family Pinaceae; genus Pinus; species Pinus albicaulis. The sequence continues at coordinate 987,311,661 of CM076577.1, read as the reverse complement.
CTGCTTTGTTGTTGGTCCCCGAACCTCCGTTCCAGAACAAATGAATCCTGTCCCTTTCCGAAAGTTTGATCCAAGCACCACACCCTGTGTTCCCGTTTCTGCACGCCCCATCAAAAAAAACAACTGGGAAATAGATTTCATGTGGTCGTGTTTTGTGAGACCTATCAGAGCATGAGATTTGAGACTGGGTCTGTAGAGGAATCCATCTCATAATGGCTGAGTGTACCGTAGAAAGGGAGAAAACCTTGCCCTCAAAAATCATTCTATTCCTCTCCAGCCAAACTTCCCATATTAGGAAGAAAGGCAGAGATCTGTATCGATTCTTAAGCCTGTCCCATTCGTGTGCAGCTGATATGAAATCTTGTGGGATCCAGTTAGATTGGAGTAGGCAGGAGCTAAAAAGATTCCACAACTGAAGTACAACTGGGCAGCGAAAAAAAATGTGCTGCACCATTTCCTCCATCTTACCACATATCGAGCATCTACCCAGTCCCTGTTGTCCTCTTCTAACAATGTTGTCCCATGTGAGAATCCTGTTTTGCCAGGTGAGCCAACTGAAAATGGTGATCTTCTTAGGAATATTTCGGGACCAATATTTTCCAAATATTCTAGAATGTTGTGTATCCTGTGACTGTGAAGCAATGTAGTGATAGATATCCCTGACAATGGGATCCTTCCCTTTGACTGGTCCATTCCATGTGATCGAGTCCCTGCCTGTCGAGTGTGAGAATCCACCTGCCCGCAGTTCTTAACAAAACACCTCCCAATCTATTGCATCATCCCCCCTCAGTCCCATTTGGTCTGCATTTTTGAAAACAGGTGCATTGTTTGACCAGGGAAGGATGGTTTGTGAAAGGTAGACCATACCTTTGTGCGCCAACTTATGGATAAGCCGAGGAGAAGGGATCACGGCTTGGTTATATCCCTGAATGCCAGTCACCCCAATCAGAATACTAGCGCCGTTTCTAAAAAGCCAAGCAATTTTGTCCACAAAATGATCCAGGATTTTCTTGAAACTACCCCAAATGGCCGAGTATGAAGAGGGAATGGGGAACTCACGACATATGAGCAGTAGTAACGGGTCCCCCTCTAAATATTTACATTTGATTATGATGTTCCATATACCGGATCCATTGATGGCGCGCCAAAAGGATTTTATTAGCAGTGCTTGGTTGAACATTCTCGTATTTAAAATGCCCCATCCATCTTGTGTTTTGGGCCAACTTATACAATCTAGCTTGACCAAATGATATTTGTGCTCCGAGCCATTACCTGTCCATATGAAATGAGATATAATCTTGTTAATTTTGTCCACTATCATTTCTGATTTTAACCTTGTTTATATGACACATAAGTAGTTTTTAGAATTTATATGGTGTTTATTTCTATCCCTACACATATATAGATTGAAATTTTGTTATGAAATCATGTAGGTTATTATCTATCTGCCATAATAATATGCATTCTTACTACATTTTAACCTTGTTTATATGACATATATATGTAATCTTCGGAACAAACTTGATTTTTCTCCTTCAACTAGTTTTATTTTCTTTTGTAACTTAATGGTTGAATTCCCCTAATCATAATATATATTTTTTCAATCAAGGAGAATTCCTTAGAGAAAAAGTATAGTGACAAATTTTTATAATAGAATATTAAAAAGATAATTCTACTCAAATTCAGAAAACAAATAAGATAAACTGTAAATTTTCAAAGAACATATTAAATAAATGGCATAATCGAAGACATGTTCCATGGTGAAGAATGATTTAGGGGTTTATAGTCCAACATTTTGAAAGCATGTGAAAGTAAAGAGTGACTTCATGTTCTTAGCATCTTGAACATGTTGTTGATGGTATTCGTTAAAGAAAAGTGATCTTGTTGTTAGTGTTTCTTAAAGAAAATCAAAATGCAATTTTTTTGTTATCTTTGCTAGAGAAAGATTAAAAAACCTTTAGTTTTGCAAGAAATGTTTAGTTTAAAGAAGAAATGTGAGCGTATTGTTTTTTTCTTATTCAAAATTCCTTCAAAACAAAGGTTACATAAGATATCTCTATGCTCCCCTCATTCCAACTAGACTTGTTGGAATTGGGGTTGGAGGATGCCATGGATAACACTTTACATAGGTTATTGTTTGACCGACAACAAAATTTCATGGAGGAGGATCGGGAGAGAGTATAGGGGAAGTAGCAAATTAGTCATCACACTCATGCAAGTGAAAATTGATATGTTCCACCGGAGCTTCCATGTTGCGGAGGTGGTCGTTCATTTTGTGATGGCTCCAGCGAAGAGAATCCAAATATTCCAATATCTCATTCTAGCTATATTCTATATCATTCATATATGCGATGAATTTGTTTCAATCTTCCTAAGTGTGGTTGCGAATGATGTCAAGACTGAGTTTAATGTCTAGAAGTTGTGGAGCTAAGGATTCCATTAATTTCGGGGCCTCAATTCTTCCTGGAGAGTGAGCTGGAGAGAGCGCCACTTCACCCTCACGCTTCATGCTGGCTGAATTCCTGAAGACGAGCTGTTGCTTAGAGTGGGGCAGCCTGCATTAACCAAATTACCACTCCCATGAAGAGGCCTCCCCCACTAACAAGGAATTTCTTTAACAGCAAGGGGACTAAGTGACCAAAACTAGGAGCACCCCGAAGAAGACCTGTAATAGAAAGAATGATAGAAAGCACCAGGGGGAAAGGACACCTTGCAAATATGGGCAAAGTTAGAGACTCCACTAAGGATGAAACAAAAGGAAGCCCATAACTCCACCTGAAAAGTTTCTGGCCAGATTTCCACTAACCAAAAAATGTAATCAAAGATCACCCCAACAGCCGGGTTGGGACCCCTAAGATACAAAAACGAGGCAGAAAATGATATAAGTAACTAAGATCCCAAAATGAAGAAACAAACAACCCCTTATTCAAGAGGAAAATATAGAAGGGAGCTATAGGAAACCCTTGGTCAAGGCTTCCACAGATACCAAACAAGAGAGACCTAGGAATTGAACAGAGGTAAGCAATACCATAGAACGCATGCAAACACGAAGCTCTGTAATCATAGACAGACCCTTCCATGATGCCTAGAGGCAACACGGGATGCACAGGGGGGTCATGATACCATAATCAAGCTATAAACCATAATTACCTGATCAAATTCAACAAATACAACCACGTTGAGCCAGTAATCAGGAGGAGATAACTAAGCCAAAGTCACCAACCAAAGGTAGTGCTAGGATTCAAATTCTTGCCTCAAATAGAACTGGGATCCAAAGTGTTCGTTTGAAGCCCACCCTTCTACAAAGCTAGAGCAAAATAGACTTCCACTATGTCGTGTCCCTAGAGCCAAAACTTCGGCGAGTTTCCATGGTTTGCGTCACCTTCTTTGTCAGCCTTCCTCTTACCAACAAACATCACCCAAAATTCCAGCCAAAACAAGAACTTCACCACCTTTCTTATCATAACCGCTACACCGTCCATAACGTTCTCTCGGCTAGTGTACGGGGTAATTAACACCTTGATTAATGGGAGCATGATCATCGCGTGGTAGAGGGGAAAGCCACAGAAAATAGTATGTCACTGTTTGTCCACCCCATCAAGGGAAATGCAAGTTTATTACTAAATAAATGTATTTCTCAAAAATCTAAACTATAAATTTAAGAAAGTCTCATCCGTATTTCTCAAAAATCTAAACTTTAAATTTAAGAAAATCTCATCCATTTTTAGGATAAAGTGATTCATGAAATAAATTCATAAATTAGGTATCAATGATAAAGTCTACGAGTTTTGTTTTATTTTTTTTTAATTCTTAAAAATAATTATATCTATTGAATTATTTATTATGATGTAGAGAGAATTTATAATTGGAAATACTAACTCTTTTACTCATAACTCTTTACTAGTGTATACATGGATTGGTTAGTTGGGTGTATTGGATGATTAGTCAATTTTGAATATTCCCAAAGGTGAAACGTGAAAACACACACAATTTTTCTTTTGAAAAACTTTAATCGTGTATAGATGCATTGAAAACAATATAGAAATAAGTATTTAAATAAGGGTGGGGTAATGTCGTATTTCAAGTTCATCCCTATAAATAAAATTGTATATGTGTATTAATTAATAAAAATTATACCATGGCTACAAACCAAAAGATGAAAAGGTGTATGGGATTAAGATTACATGGAATAGGAAAGTTAGGGTTAAATTAATATATAACTTATCTTGTTAGTGGGATAAGAGACTTTTATAAATAGTACAGAAAAATGAAAAGTTAGGATTAAATCAATGCACAGCTTTTTAATCCAAACAAAAAAATTAATTTATAAGACTGAGATAAGAGATTTTTATAAATAATATATAGAAAATTAAAGAATGATCAATATCAAATGTTATTTAGTAATTTACGTTATTTGTTATATGATAATTTGTTATTAGATTATATATATGATAATTTTATCTTTTATAATTTTATAAAAGATTAAACATATAAAATAACTGTAACTATATAACCATAAAATAACTCTTAATAAAACTAAAAATATATAAAATAACTAACTATTTAAATTTCAACGGAAAAAAACTCAAAACAAAAAAAACTCACTCACCCATCTACAAATATTCCAAAAATGAAAGTTTACCCTTTCTGGCTAAGGCTAACCCGCCATCTCACGAGGCACCGTAGTGATCCATCACATTACGAAGTGCTAGCCCGTTAAGCCACAAATCTTGTTACCGTTTATCCGCAGTTTCAGTTTTGACATGAAAATTTAGCAAAAATTATATTAAAATAATGAAACGATTTGATACATCTCTGCGCTGAGAGAAAGTAAGAAGAAGACTGTGGTGGGAATGGAGGCAGAGATTTGGCAAACCCTTCCGGAACAGTGGGAGTCAGGGCCAGACATTCTCATGGAAGCGAAAATTTGGCAAGCCCTTCCACAGGATTTGCTGCTTAAGATTTTATACATGTTGCCCATGCGTGTTCTTGCCAAAATGAGAACTCTTTCGAGACAATGGAAAGAATTGCTATCTTCCGATGCCCTGCAAAGAATTTATTCAAAATTTTCAGCGCACCCCTTCCCAGGATTTTTGGTTCAGTTGGAGTGGGCCAGCGAACGTATTGCGGAAACTTGGGTTATAGAATACCTAGGAGGCGATAGTTCAGACATGAACATTTTCAAAGTTCCTTTGCCTGCTGATGTCGTTATTGTGGATGCGTGCAGGAATATGTACTGTTTTCACAGAAGGGGAGATAGATTGGGTCTTTCCATAGGCAATATTGCTACTGGGTCCTCTAGGCGTCTGCCTAATCCTAACCCTCTCATCTGGTGGAGCTTCATTGCGATGGATTTTGATGCTACTACGAGGCGCTGCACTGTTCTGCTAGGTGAAAACAATAATAGATGGGGACAAGCAGCTGACAATAGTATGGTGATGCAGATTTATGATTCAGAATCCAATGCATGGACTATGGTTGCCATGACAGTCCCGCTGCGCATTTGCCCTAGTGGAAAGGGTATCTGTTCTAAAGGAAATGTTTACTGGATTACTTCTAGGCATGGCATCAGTCGCATGATAGCATTCAGTATTGCAGAGAGGCGTTGGGCAGAAATTGGGTTGCCTCAGTTTTGCCAATGTGATTCACTGCCAAGACAGTTGGATCTAGGTGGAAGTGATGGGCGAGTGGTGTTAATAGTTTATAGTGATTCTTGTCTCTGTACTCGCATGTGGAAATTGAAGGAAGGGCCAGGTGCTCCGGAATGGTGTGAACCGAATCCGATCTGGAGGCCAGAAGTCCCTAACATTTATTCAGTGGGAGCAAATAGTAGTGGATGGACGATTATGTTCGATTGGGAAATGAATATAACAATCTGCAATCCACAGCGAAGATTAATAGGGCGCGTCACATTGCCCTTCAGACGCTTTACATTTTTCTGCAGAATTTTTGCGTCAGCCTTCGAGTCCAGCAATGTTTCTTGGCCTTGGGCAAATTTGGCCCTTGGGGTTAGGCCCTCCTTTTAAATTTGGCCGGCTCCCATCGGCTCTTATATGCCAGAATTCTCCAATTTCTCTTTCTATAAATTGGCCGGTCTATGTCAGGATTCAATGATAAATTTTCCAATTACTCTTTAATTTAAAGATTGTGTAATTGTAGCAAATAATTTTCATTATCATCTCTCTTACTTACTTTTTATCTTCAGGTGCAGCACCCTTAGTCTCACTCGATGCTCTTCTAGTTAGGCATATGTAAAATTGGTTTCGTGGGGTATTGAAAGAGTAAATGGAATGAAATTGTATTCACATTCCGGGCTGTCACTGAAAAATCCCATTCCAACACCTTGCAATTCAATGATATCAGATAAAGAAAGAACATGAAATTGGGGAAGTTGAGGTTTTTATGTTTGGTTGTATAGAAAATGTAACTTTAGAAAATTCATAAATTTTATATTTAATTGATTGTTATTATTATTAATAATTAGTTTTGAGTGAGTTTAATTTTGAATTTCTTAATTAGTTTAGATTCACTTTAATTTTGAATTTGTTAAGAAGACATTTACATGTGAAGGGATTTTAACTTTCTAATTTCATAATAAATTTATAGTTAAGATAAATATACATATATACTTACAAATTGGTAATTAAATTCATATTAATATGGATTATATATATATATATATATATATATATATATATATATATATATATATAGCAATTACTTGATAATGAACAGATTTATAGCAAGTTTGTTACCCCACTCATCCTAACAATAATTAAGGTGGCGATGGTGTGGCACACCTTAATCAATCATGCACTAAAGCATGTGAAGTAAAATCAACTTAATATCGAGGAAGTTAAATTTCTATTTCATTTTTGGTCTCATGTAATGTTGCAAAGAGGGATTCAATATATTTATTGGTAGTTGGGATATCGTTCCAATGCCTTTGCAATCTATGAAGGATTATTTCTATATTGTGGTTGGTTAGCATTACCAGGGTTTGGTAAGGAATCTAGGGATGGAGACTATCCTCGGAGTTGAGTTTTGACAAAAAATTTGGTCTAGCCTCTAGCGCATATCATTCGGGTTCCTGGTATCTAGATTCCTTTGCATCCTTGACTCTAGATATGCTTGGGATAGATAAATTTAGAGGTTTTCCTTTTCTTAGTGAATTTTAAATGGATTCCTCCTTTGGAGTCTCAACGCAGGCATAAGGTAATGTGGTATATTTATCTACTTTGTTCTCAATTTCCAGTTCTTGCTACATTCAGATGGGTTTATTTTGTGTTGTGAAACTAACTCCAAAAATAGAAGAAAAGAGATATCAACGCCTTAGAAATAAGCCACTTCGAGGGGGCAACCTCCAATACATTACATGAATGAGAAATTCTTGGATGATACAAATTACAAAACCTCCTTTATATATATAGGAATCTATTGGGCCATAATGTAATCCTAGTGGGGCCACAATGTAATCCTAGCCGACCTAACAATAATAATTTAAGGGCACAATAATAACAATCTGGGGATTACAGGGGTACAATAATAACAATAATGGGGTTACACCAATAACAATAAGGGACTATACTAGTAATATAGGGACCTAACATGCCCCTCTCCTTAAAAAAAGAGTTGTCCTCAACGCTTGAGTAGCTCTGGGTGCTTCTGTATAAAATTCTCATCCTCCCATGTAGAATATTCAATGGGTAAGTTCTTCCACTTGATGAGATACTCTGAAATTGAACAATTCTGTGGCTGTAGAGTTCTTGTTTTCATGACCGCTTCATGTTCCAATATGATTTTTCCTTCCTCATCAAGTTCTAGCAATATTGTTTGAACTGGAAGTTTTTCACCTATAACCTTCTTTAAGCATGAAACATGGAAAACTGGATGCAATTGTGAAGAAGCAGGAAGCTCCAATTTGTATTCCATAGTACCAATCTTTTGCAACACCTTGTAAGGACCATAGTACTTTGGCGATAATTTATTATCCTTCTTAGCTTGCTTGAGGGACATTTGTTTGTATGGTAGTAGCCGTAAAAATACCCAATCTCCTACATCAAAACTTCTCTCGCTGCGATGTTGATCTGCCTGTTATTTCATTCGATTTTGTGCCAAATTCAGGTTATCCTTTAAGAGTTGGAGAACTTCTTGCTGATGCTCGATGTGATCTTCCACTGCTTGAACCTTCGAATTTTCCCTTAAAGATGATGTGATGGATGGTGGATGATATCCATAAAGTGCCATAAATGGGGTCATTTTTGCTGCAGTATGGAAGGAAGTGTTATACCACCATTCGGCGAGAGGTAACCACTTGACCCATTGTGTTTTTTTATCAGATACAAAACAACGAAGATATCCTTCCAAACATTTATTTACTATCTCAGTTTGACCATCAGATTGAGGATGATAAGATGAGCTATGAGCTAATTGAGTACCCAAACAAGAAAATAACTCCGTCCAAAAATTTCTATTAAAAATGGGATCTCTGTTGCTCACAATAACCCTTGGGCTTCCATGTAGCTTTTGAATTCTGTCCATAAATGTAGTAGCAATTGTACTTGCTTTAAATGGATGAGATAATGCACAAAAGTGTGCATGCTTGGTAAGTCTATCAACTACCACCATGATGACACTCTTTCCTTCGGACTTAGGTAAACCTGTGATAAAATCCATTGAAATCTCCTCCCAACGTTGACTTGGAATGGATAAAGGTTGTAGAAGTCTCGGAGTCTTAATTGTCTCAACTTTATTCTGCTGGCAAACCAAACATTCCGCCACAAACTTTTGAATATCAGATTTAAGGCCATCCCAAAAAAATTCTTTCTTCACCCTGTAGTAAGTTTTTAAAAATCCTGAGTGTCCTCCTAAAGGAGAAGTGTGCAATTCCAGAAGAATCTTTTGTTTTAGTTGGGAATTCTTACAAAGATATAAGCGATCTTTGTACCATAAGGAATCATTTTTCCAACTAAATGTATCGGATGTACTAGGATCTTGCTGCAAATTTTGAATGAGTGTCCACACTTCTTCGTCCTTCCTCCATTCATCCCTTGCTTCGGTTATCCAATCTGGTTGGATAATAGAAATGGCACAAAGCAATGCTTCCACCTCTTCATTCTTTCTTGAGAGTGCATCTGCAACAACATTAAGCTTCCCTTTTTTGTAGATTATTTAAAAGTCATAACCCAACATCTTTGTGACCCATTTTTGCTGCTCTTTTGAAGATAGTCTTTGTTCCAAAAAGTGTTTAAGACTATCATGATCAGGTTTTACCTTGAAGTGTCTTTCCATTAGGTAAGTTCACCATTTCTTTAGTGCATGCAGTATTGCTAACATTTCCTTGTCATAAATAGGTTTTTGTAAATACTTTCCTTTGATTTGACGACTCTCAAAAGAAATGGGTCTTCCTTCCTGCATTAAAACTGCACCAATTCCATTTCCTGAGGCATCACATTCCACAATAAAGGTTTTTGTGAAGTCTGGCGTAGCTAAGACCGGTGCTAGGCACATTGCCTCTTTAAGATGTTCAAAGGCCTTAGTTGCTTCAGGAGTCCATGAAAATGCATCTTTCTTCAATAATGTTGTTAGAGGTGCTGCTATTCTCCCATAATTCTTAACAAACTTGCGATAATACCTTGTTAACCCGAGAAATTCTCGCAACTGCTTTATGGTTGTGGGGACTTTCCATTCCTTAATGGCTTTAATTTTGTTAGGGTCTACCTTAACACCCTCATGAGATACAATATGACCTATATATTCCACCTCTTGTACTCCAAAGAAACATTTGGATGTTTTTGCATATAATTGTTTCTCCTGCAATAGTTTGAGCACCCTGTCAACATGTTCAACATGATCCTTCCAAGACTTGCTATAGATTAGTATATCATCAAAAAATCCTAGCACAAATTTTCTAAGGAAGGGTTTGAAAATGGAATTCATCAACCCTTGAAATGTAGAAGGTGCATTGGTAAGGCCAAAAGGCATGACCAAAAATTCATAATGACCCTCATGAGTTCGAAATGTTTTTTTTGGAATATCTTCGATCTTCATTCTAATTTGATGATATCCTGAACGAAGATCCAACTTGGTAAAATAAATTGCTCCATGTAATTCATCCAATAATTCATCAATCACAGGAAGGGGAAATTTATCTTTAATGGTGAGCTTATTGAGCTCCCTATAATCCGGACACATTCGCCATGATCCATCCTTCTTGTGTACCAATACTACAGGAGCAGAGAAAGAACTTTGACTAGGTTGAATTATACCTGCCTCTAATATTTCTGCAATCATACGTTCAATTTCACTCTTTTGGACATAAGGATATCTATAAGGCTTGATGTTTGGAGGAACACTTCCTGGAATCAAATGAATAGCATGATCATGATCACAAATAGGTGGGAGTCCTTTGGGTGTTTCAAACACCTTGGAATGATTGTCCAAGACTTGTTGGAGATCTACAGAAATAAATGATTTTGATGTTGGAACTTATAGTGAGCATAATTGTGAAATTATGCCTCATTGTTCTTTCCTTAGAAGCTTTGTCATGAAATTAGAGCTTATTATCTTTCCTATCTTCCCTACAATACCCCGTAAGTCGACTTCCCTTCCTTCTGAAAAAAATTTCAAGAAAAGTTCTTGAAAATTAAAAGCTACCGTCCCCAAAGATTGTAACCATTGTACTCCTAGTACAACATTAGCACCTCCAATGGGAATGGAAAGAATTGGAATATTTAATACATATTCCCCCATGGTTAGCTTGATATTATGGCATTTTCCAGAGAAATTTATAGCTCCTCCATTTGCAACCATCACTTGACATTCTGGTGCTGGGTATAGGAAAAAATTCAATTCCTTGGCTACCTTGAAATGAATAAAATTATGGGTGCTACCTGAATCAATCAACACTATTACCTTTTTCTTCTTGATATGTCCTTCTATATTGAGATTTTGAGTGGTAATTCCTGCCAATGCATTACACGATATGGTCGGACTCATTTCTTCCCCTTCTAGGGCTGGTTCCTGGTGTATATCCTCTTCTTGTTCATTTTCTTCTTCCTCTTCACAATCTATGTAAAATAATTTCTTCTCAGCACACTTATGACCTTTAGTGTATTTGCTATCACAACTGTAGCAAAGCCCTTTTTCTTTTTTTTCTTCCAATTGTTGTGGTGTCAACCTTGTAGGTTGTGGAAATCTAGGAGTAGCAACACTTCCCTCTTTATAGAAGTGAGTGGTAGGCTTCCTTGTCGCCATAATTTTACATTCAATTTTCTTGCCAAGCTGAATGCCTTCTCCAATGAATCAGGTTCTAAAACGCGAACTTCATGTTGGATGTTATCCTTTAAAGTACCTATGAAGAGATCAATCCTGTGTTCCTCTGGAATATCAGTTACCCTTATATTCAATTTTTGGAAGTCCTCGATGTGCTCCCCCATTAAACCCTTTTGTTTGAGATTTATCAATTGGCTAAAGAAGGTGTTTCTCTTTTTATCCTCATAATGTGCTATCATTTCCTCCATAAAAATTGACCAAGTGACAATTTTTTTACGGGAGCAAAGCCATCGATACCATACAAATGTATTTTGTTCTAAATGTAAAGTTGCAATGCGTACCTTTTATGTGTTTTTCACATTATGGAGATCAAAATATTGCTCCATCTGTAGTATCCATGTTACAGGATCCTTTCCATCAAACTTCCTCATATCCATTTTTGGAATATGGTGGTTCTTCCCGCTAACATTAGAGTTTATGAATTCATGATTAACATTTATTTTGTTCTCATCATGAGTTTCTTCTACTATCTTTTCACCATTAGGAAACATTTCTTATATCAACTTTGTCAAACCTTCCATGTCTGCTTTTAGATCATTCTTCATGTTTTCCATGTTGTCTTTCATTTTCTCGTCGATCTTAGCTTCCATGTTATCCATCTTAGATTCCATGTCATTTATCTTAGATTCCACACCTTTCTTCAAACCATCCATCTTCGCTTCCACACCTTTCTTCAAAACATCCATTTCATTTTTTGTTGCTCTTTGCGAGAGCAAAATTTGGTGCACTTGCTCTTGTAATTTTGATAGATCATATTGTAATTCTTCATCTTCATGAGTCATAGTAGAGCCTTCTGAAGGCTTAATGGGTGTTGAATTATTTTTACGGGGCATTTTTTTCTTAACCCAATACTAATATATATTCTACAATATGCCCTTGTAATCAATTCAAATTTATTCTTCAAACAAGACTTATGCAATTCGTAAAACAAAATACACACCTTTTTCTTTCTTTTGAGGAGCTCGATATAGAAATTGGATTATCTTTGTGATTGCGGCTCTTGAATATCTGAAATTGGGCACTGAGGTAGCCTTATGAATTATCTTTCGAATGCCACAGGTCTCACTTGATTTGGATTCTCCAAGGTAAAGTTATGTCCAATCTCCCACAATGACCTAATTATGGGTAGTTTGGTAAGTGAACTTGTACGATTTTCACGCATCTCCTTTGTTTCACCTTTTAGCTCACGAAATTGATAGCAAAGCTAAGTGCAATGTGCTTGTAACCAATTTTATGGCACTCCAATCCGATGCTCGAGAGATATTTATGAATATTTCTGATCACCTCTTTAAGATGAAATTCGAATTTGAAAAAGCACTACCTTCCACGAGATCATATCTCCAAAATTATTGCGAACCAAGCTCTGAAATTGTGCAAAAGTTTCCTCAAGGGCCCAAGCTTCACGTCTAAAAAATGATTGATTACAGTATAGTAAAGAAAAAATTTATAGCACAAATTCAACGATGACCTGTTTAGGAGCCTGAAAAAATACCTAACTTCCACAGATCATATCTCAGAAAATATTGCGAACCAAGCTCTGAAATTTTTAGAAAATATTCCTCAGGATTTTGGCTTCGCACCTTAAAACTTTCATCTTCTGAAACTTCTTATAAAAAAATTTATAGTGAAAATTCCACGATGACCTGTTTGGAGCAGGGAAACCCTAGAATCCAAAGCTCTGATACCAAATGTTGGGAAACTAGCTCCACAAAGAGAAGAAAAGAGATATCAATGCCTTAGAAATAAGCCACTTCGAGGGGGAAACCTCCAATACATTACATGAATGAACAATTCTTAGATGATACAAATTACAAAACCTCCTTTCTATATATAGGAGTCCATGGGGCCATAATGTAATCCTAGTGGGGCCACAATGTAATCCTAGCCGACCTAACAATAATAATTTAAGGGCACAATAATAACAATATGTGGGTTACATGGGTACAATAATAACAATAAGAGGGCTACACTAATAACAATAAGGGACTATCTAGTGATATAGAGACCTAACATTTTGGATTTTTAGTCGTTCTCTAGTAGCATGGTGGTTATGTTACTCAAGGTTATGGAGCACACTGGCACATTGTATAATTTGTGGCTTTTAGGTCTTAGAGACATTGTTGTTGTTAGGGACGTTTTGTCTAGAATAAGATACAAGCTAGTATATTTTCAAACTGCCCTCTTCATCTTGTTTTTCGTCTGGAGGGTTTTGTATTTCATTTCTTGTGCTTTGAGAGTTCTCAATCTTCCCTCTTCCTATGGTACCTTGTCCTATTGTGTTGGCTTGTTTGACTAGGTTTGTAGTACTTCTAGAGTATAAGATTGTGGTTTGTGTGGATGGTTCTTTCCCTTCATCTTGGCTTGACTGTAGTTTCCCACTCTTTAGAGCTTATTTCACTTTGGAGAATATTATAATTCCATGTCAACAAGGAAAAGTAAGAAGGGAGGTTGGTGAGAGAGGGAAATCACGTCAAGATCACCATGAGGCTTTTGGCCAAGGTGAGGTCGTAGATCCCAACCCAGTCAACCCACCTGGCCCTCACGAATATGATCCTAGAAAGGAAAAACTTGGTATTCAACTCAAAAATCTCAAAATTCTCTTGGAACAGCTTAGTAGGAATAGGCATGATGACAGAATTGTAGTCATTTTGTTCATGAATGACCTCCAAAAAAATCAGTGGCACATGAAAGATAGATTAGCATGCCTACAAAGGGAAAAATGGTGTCTTTAAGAAAATTTGGACCATTTGGAAGGTAGATTGGCCCACATGGAAAAAAAAATCACTATGAGTTACGACCTCCATCATCACTTGGTTCATGACTTAACAATCCATCTCTAGTAACATATTCTTATGGCATAATAGCTTTTGGCTGCATTAGGATTTTGCTTTTGTTTTAGGCTTATGCCCCATTTTTTTTATGGATAGAAAAGTACCTCTGTAATGTGATATCATGTTTTGTTATTACCTATTGACAAACAAATCTGGTAAGAGTTAGACGAGCAAATTATTCATAAAACATAATCAATGATGTAATCTTTCTATTCAAATGATATATATATATATATATATATATATATATATATATATATATATATATATATTCAATTATCAAATTTACTTTAAATACTAAAGTAAATATGCATTAGCAACTCTATATTAAAATAGTAAGTGTGCATCTTATTATAAATAAAATTGTATAATGAGAAATTTTGTACTTGAATTCTTTTGACACATAATATGTAGTTGACATAAATATATATATATATTGTTTTAGAGAGAGAATATATATAAACTTGATATTTAAAAAAGAAGGAATTAAAAACTTATGTACAGAGTAGATATTTTTATTTTTCTTTAAATTAATTTCTAAAGATTAAAAAAAAATTAATGTGGTTTACGGAGAAACCATCGTCCAAATTAGGAGTGCCTAACCCCAAGGGCATCGAGGAGATTTGACCTTGTGACCTCCTGATTGGCGAGGTACTTGGCAATGACCCAAAGAGCATCAAGGAGATTTGACCTTGTGACCTCTCAATTGGCGAGGTACTTGTCAATGACCCCAAGGGCGTTAAGGAAACTGACCTTGTGACCTCCCAATTGGCGAGGTACTTGGAAATGACCCCAAAGGCGTCGAGGAGATTTGACATTGTGGCCTCCCGAATGGCGAGGTACTTGGAAATGGAAACTCGACCAATTGAGCTATCCCTTGGGAATTTTATAGAAAATTTATTTAAAATGAGTATCTAAACATTGTATATATGACATAATTTTAAATAGTTTCTTCTTATTAAGTGACCTCCCGATTGGCCACTTACTTAGCAATACTCGACTAATTGAGTTATCCTTTCAGGTTTTTATATAAATTTTATTTAAAATGGGTATTTGAAAATTGTATTTATGACATAAGTTTAAATAATTTATTCTTATTAAGTGACCTCCCAATTGGCTAGGTACTTGACAATGGATGGAAACTCGACCAATTTAGTTATCCCTTGGGGTTGCTGAATAAATTTAATTTAAAATGGGTATTTAAACATTGTATTTATTACATATGTTTAAATAATTTATTCTTATTAAGTGACCTCGGGATTGGCCAAGTACTTGGCAATAGAAACTCCACGAATTGAGCTAACCCTTGGAGCTTGTATATAAAATTTATTTTAAATGGTTATTTAAACATTTTATTTATGACATAAATTTAAATAATTTCTTCTCATTAATATATTTTCCAAGTGTCACTTGTTAACTCCATGTTCAACACTCAAGGAATTACAAGTATAGTGAATCAAATAAACCAAACCAACTTTATCAATAAACCAAATAAACAAATAATAAATCAGGTAAATATAGTGAAAATGAAATTAATAATGTTTTATAATACTTGTAATTAACACTCATTTTATATATATATATATATATATATATATATATATATATATATATATATATATATATATATATATATATAATTATAATTATACTATTAAACTATATAACATCAATACTTTTAATTATAACTAACCAAATTAAAATTATTGTTGTTATTATAAGAAATATTATTTTTTATTTAGTGAATATTTAGTTTACTTTAAAAAAAATAAATGTACGAACTCCTCCAACTCCAAACTAAAGAGGAAAGAAATTATACCTTAAACTATAAAATGGCTCTCAATGGAATAAATATAATATGGAATTATTTTAATTAAATATCTTAAACAATAACTAAGCTACAAGATTTATTTTTATGTTTAAATAGTTTTTAATTGAAAATATGCAGTGTATATTGTAGTATTTATATTTTATTAATTAATTTAAATGATGATGATGATGATGAGTATTTATATTTTATTAATTAATTTAAATGATGATGATGATGATGATGATGATGGTTAGCGTTCACTGAGACCAAACTTTGGTCTATCGAATCTAAAGAAACAAATTATTTAGTTTGTTTCAAAATTGTATTCCTATGCTCAAAGAGCTTGGAGAGAAGCGTCTCAAGATCACTATAATTTTGACATGTTAAAAGGCTAGGAAGGTCGGTATTGCAACAAAGATTATGAAACTAAGATCCAATGTGGATGTACACAAGGCACTCTAAGAGAAAGTGATTTTCATCCTCAATGTGATTTTCATCCTCAATGTTCATATTTTGACAAAGATGGCAAATCCATTCCACCCATGGTGTTTTAGGAACTGACCAACGACCCGTTTCACTATGGAGCTCATGAGAGTTCGTTCTTATCTTGGCTATATTAATTTTTTTCTTTGAGATCGTTAAAAAAGAGAGATAATTTTGATCTTCTAGAGTAGGTTTGATGACCTCCTTATAATATCTTAATTTTATTTTAGCCTCTAAATCTTTCTCACACCACATTTTCTCTTTAAACTTAGAAGTAACAATATTTTTAATGTTATCAATATTTTGCAATGCAACATTTTCGTCAATCTCCCAATGGTTTAACTAGGCCCTGGTATCTTTATGCCAACCTCATTTGAGCCTCAGGTGGTTTTGGCTAGAATTTAAAGCTAGCTTAGGAATTCTATGGTCTCCCATGTTATTGATTTTGTGCTTATATAACAGGAACCTAGTCATAGCTATTCTCTTGATAGGGGAAAGAACCACCTCTATAAGGAGAATAGGATAGGGTGTATTGCTTTTAATTTTGAGGTTATACATTATAAAACACTTATGTATTTTCTCAATATTTCTCCAAGATTTTCTAAAGATGTTGCAACCCAAAACCTCACATCCATACAAGATAAAAGGGGTGACTAAAGTTTCAAAGAGGAGCTTCCTTTTATCCCACATCACAAGGTTTTATGCTTTACAATTATTTTCAAGACCAAAATAATTTTTCTGCCCTCAATTAATCCTTTTCTCAATGTTATAGTTCCAATTAAGCTTGTGATGAATATCAATTCCTAGGTACCTGTAAGAAGACACTTCCTCCAAGTTGGTATTGCCATACACAAAATTAGCGTAAGTGTCCCTCTTGGATTTGATAATCATGAATTTTGTTTTGTCAGTGTTAATAGTCATATCCATTGTAAAGTGGAAATCCTTAAGAACTCTTAGTTGCTTATCAAGATCACATGGGCACCTTGCCAGAATAAAAATATCGTCAGCATAGAGAAGAAGGATGATGACTATTCCAGCTAAGATCATGTCAGCACAACCTGCTTCCTCTAAACAACCTTCTAGCTTGTAAATGTATAAAATGCCAAATAGGGTAGGGGAGAGGAGGAAACCCTGTTTAACTCTGATATTACACTTAATATCTTTCAACCACCCCTCGTTGTTCTTAAAATTGGCAATTTCATTCTCGTATAACCTTATAGCGGAAGCTCTCAACTCGAAAGGGAGCTTTAGCTCTTTTAATATATTCCATAGTTTATTTATAGGCACCATAGAGAAAGACTTTATAAAGTCCACAAAGCAACAAAAGAGATTAGATTTATCATTACAACATTCTTCCACAATGATCCTAAGCCTAACGAGGTGGTCTGTTGTTGAGTGTTGCCTACTAAAACCCGCTTTGCCTTTAGCTCACTTACCTTCACTTTCAAGCCATATGCTCATATTATTTTCCAAAACAATACCATATAACTTGGCTAAGAGAGGGTTAATCATAATTGTCCGATAACTAGAGGGGTT
The DNA here is from genome assembly GCA_034641835.2 of Pinus albicaulis. NCBI lineage: Eukaryota > Viridiplantae > Streptophyta > Pinopsida > Pinales > Pinaceae > Pinus > Pinus albicaulis. Next base: position 987,293,667 of record CM076577.1, on the reverse strand, counting down.
ATTTGTATCCCCACTTTTAAAAATAGGAATAATGAGGCTCTCGGTCCATGGATTAGGGAACCCTTGCTTGACTGCTTGATTGAAAAGGTTGTGGATGTGAGGGATGAGGACAGGACCTCCAATTTTTAATATTTCTACCTAGTAACATTCAATTTCCTTAGCTTTTCCATTTTCCAGATGCTTAACCCTAAAATATATGTCTTCTAATGAGAAAATGTCTTCTATTGTGAGCAAGGTTTCAAAGTTATCTATGACATTTGGAGATTCATAAATCTTTTTAAGATAGGAATTCCAATCGTGTAAAGCAATGTTATTATTATCTTTAGTTTTTCTAGTTAGAATCCACCTCGAGAATTTCTTAGGAGCTACCTTAGAGAGATGTAAGATATTTTCTTATCTTTTATAAATATACTACATTTTTTTCCTTTTAATTAGGGCTTTGTATATCTTTATCTTGCCAATTTTAAGGGACTCATCAACAACTACCTTAATTTCTCTCCTCACACTTTTAAAATATTTATCATACCAAGGGTTGGTTTTGTTATTTCTTTCATTACTTGAAACTTCAATTGAGAACTTGTTAATAGAATATGAGAGGATTGTAGTAAAATTATGATATAGGTCTTTTATGTTATCTATACTAGATAAAGGAAGAAAATTACTTTTTAATTCATTTAGAAAAAGATAATTTTTATTTCTATCAAAGATTAAGTCCTTTTGGCTATAAATATCATCTTCTATGGGATCTCTATGCATGGAAAAATTGATAGTTATAATTAAAGGTCTATTATTTGAGTCAGGCTCATGGTCATTTCAGATGTCAAAATTTATTATCTTGTTGTATAAAGGGATATCGTAAATAACATAGTCTACCATGTTGCTACCAAGCCCATGGATACAATTCATCTGGCTAGAATTAGGCCACTTATTTAGACCATTGCAAATTATGAGATCTTGAGCACTGTAGAGCTTGAATAGCTCAGACCCAAACAAATTCCCCTAGATCTTCAGACCTTCTTTTGTATTAGCTAGCTAGAGTAAGGTCTTTGTCTAACCAAAGAGGATTAGGGTTGGAATAATTGCTTAGAAGAATATCTTGGTTGCTTGAAGTTTGCGCATTAAAGTCACCCATTAAGAGGATATTACCTTCATTCCTTAGGCTAGAAATAACATTCTCTAAACCATTTTAAGGACCATTTTTATCTAAATTTCTTTTCTTATATATGTTAGAAATGATAGGGGAAAAATAATAGATTGCTATGTAGGCTTTTTTATCATTAATTTCAGTAATATCTATCCAAATATATTGGTTGTAAGGGTCTTTTTTATAAAGCCTAGCATGGTGGGAGATGTTCTTCCTAATGTAACAAGATATACCCCCAATGCCTCTATAGTAGGATCGTTTATTCCAGATTGACCATAGTACAAGGCCATCTATGTTAGGGACCTTAAATTCTTTGTGCTCCCAAGTTTCAACTAGCAATATAATATCAACTTCATTCGAGATCCAAGTTAGCTTGGGGCCTTTGTTCCATGGAAAGCCCCGACAGTTCCAAGAAAGAATCTGGAGCATGTTGAATTGCTATTTATTACTATATTTTTTGTTTCTGTCTCGAATAACGACTTTTTCTATTACTGATTATTTCCCATTTTCCTTCCTTCCTAGCTTCTTTTACCTTTTGAACCTCCTTCCTTAATTCTGATTGATCTTCTGGAATGAGATCTTCATTTATAGATATTCTCGTTCCTTTTAGACATGGGGTTTTACTAAGTATGTCATACTTATGGTTAGTATAGCTCACCTTTATCCAAATCAACCTTCCTTTATTCTTTGTTAATTTCCCAAACCTTGTTTCTTTTGTGATACACATTATTTCAATTTGTAATCTATTATGTAATTATGTTTGGGCTATGGCTAAATTATCCTCTTCTACCTCCTCTTTCAAACCGAATATTATAAGGTTCAAGGCCCTTTTTTTTACGTGCATGGTTTAGTTCTATCAACTTTTTAATTTATTCTTTAATGTGTTTGATATCTAATTTACCTGCTGCACTCTTTAGGGTGAGATTTTTATTCTAGTTCTTTAATCATGTCCTTCATTTTAAGACTTTCTAAAGTATCAGCATCTCTTTGTTGGGATGTTTGGTTCCTATCTTAACTTTTTTTTTCTATTACCTGTAATCTAATCTCCATTGTCTCCATTTTATTCTCCAATAGTTTTATTTTATTTTTTATTTGTTTCAGGAGGTTTTACTAGGGTTAGGGTTAGGTCATCATGGAATTTGGGTTTTTCTCAAGGAGTTAGGGTTAGCTTGGAAAGGGTTTTCTTTATACATATGAATTATTCTTAGAGATCCATGGGCATTAGACTAGGGCATCTTGAAACTAAGGTTTTAGGGAATATGCATCATCTTCATAGTGTAGAATATTTCACATCTTCAACTATGCCATATTGACATCAATGACAACCTTGATTAACAATCTCCCCCTTTGTCATTGATGGAAATATTCTTGCCCTTCCAAGTTTCAACATTCTCTCCCCCTTTGACATCAATGGCAATGGGATGCCCATGTGCTCCCCCTGTCATGCTGCTCCCCCTAACATACTGAACTCTTGACATGTTGCTTGATTTAATGTGATGCAAGAGCAATGACCCCCATATTTGGGCGGAGATACTCAAACATTTATTGTGGAAGGGGTTTTTTAAAGAAATCCGCAATTTTTTCTTTTATGTTCATGTATTCCAACCTGATATTATGTTCAACAACTTTTTCATGAAGAAAGTGGTATTTGATTGGAAAAATTTTGGTCCTTGAGTGCATCATTTGATTATTTGAAAGATTGATGGCACTAGTACTGTCACAAAAAATAGTAATTGGTTGCTTAGTTTCTATGTTGACATCCTTCAAGGCTTCCTTCATCCATAGAATTTGTGTACAACAATCAACAGCGGCTATATATTTGGCTTCAGCTATATAAATGGATATAGATGATTGATTTTTGTTGAGCCAAGATACAAGACACTCTCCCATAAAGAATGCATTTCCACTAGTATTTTTTCGATCATCCACGCTTCCGGCCCAATCAGCATCGGAGTAAGTTGTCACAATAAGAGTTGAACTCTTAGGATACCAAAGATTAAAATCAATCATTCCTTTCAAATATCTGAGAATTCTCTTCACAGCTGCTAGATGGGATTTTTTAGGACTTGACTGAAATCTTGCTACCATTCCTACTGCTTGCATAATATCTGGTCTTGTAGTAGTTAAGTATAGGAGAGCTCCAATTATTAACCTGTAAAGATTTGCATCTATGAGATGGGTATCATCGTATTTGCTTAATTTACAATATTTGGTCATTGGTGTGCTCATAGGTGCACAATCTCCCATCCCATATATTTTGAGCATGTCTTTAAGATATTTCTCTTGAGATATAAACATGCCTGTAGAGGTTTGAGATATTTGTAGCCCAAGAAAGTAAGACAGCTCACCAATCATTGACATTTTGAATATTTTGGACATATTTAGAGCAAATTCATGGCTCATCTCATCATCATTGCTAGCAAAGATTAGATCATCAACGTATACAAGAGTGATCAAAAGTTTTTCCTTGTCCATCTTCATGTAGATATTGCTACCAGCTACTCCCTTTTTGAAACCTTCTTGTAGCAGATAGTGATCCAACTTTGCATACCATGTTTTAGGGGCTTGTTTTAATCCATACAAAGTGTTTTTTAGCTTGCATACAAATTCCTTCCCTTCGGCAAGATCAAATCCTTCTGCTTGCTCCATGTAAACTTCTTCCTTGACATCTCAATTCAAGAATGCTAATTTTACATCCATTTGATAAACCTTGAAACCTTTTGAGAAAGTAAATGCTAAAAGCATTCTTATGGCTTCCATTCAAGCTACTGGTGCAAAGGTTTCTTCGAAGTCAATTCCTTCGATTTGTGAGTATCCTTTGCAGACAAGTCTGGCCTTATTTCTGATGATTTTTCCATCTTCATTCATCTTGTTTTTGAATACCCATTTTGTTCCAATTATATTTTTATCTTTAGGGTGAGGTGCCAATTCCCAAGTCTCATTTTTTTCGATTTGAGACTTTTCTTCTTCCATGGCCTTTATCCAATAAGGATCTTCGCTTTCCTGATAAAAAATTTCAGGTTCTATTAATGATAATAGAGCCACATCATATTTTCTTGTGGTGTTTATCATCCCTCTTTGAGTTTGCATTCCTTCACATATATTTCCGATTACCTTTTCTTCCTGATGATATGTCTGAAAAAAATTGATCTTGGAGGGATTTTGTGAAGATTCACTTTGAGGTTCTTCATTCTCCTCTTCCTTTTCGGATTCTTCTTCTTCACTTTGTTCAAAGAAAGGCTCAACTTCATGATCCTCAATTATTTTTTCTGGAAGGCCTTCATCAATCTTCACATCAATCCTCTCCACTATTATTCGTAGATGATTGTTGTAACCTTTGTAGGCTTTTCTCCTAGTGGAGTATCCAAGAAATATTCCTTCGTCAACTCTAGAATCAAATTTACCTGGTGAGTCATCATTTATTTTTATGAAACATTTGCTTCCAAAAACCCTGAAATATTTTACTGAAGCAGGTCTTACTTTCCATAATTCATAAGGAGTCTTTTCATTATTAGGTCTTAGTTGAGTTTGATTTAAGGTATATACTGTGGTGCCAACTGCTTCTCTCCAAAATTTTGGTTGAAAATCAGCTGCTAGTAGCATTATCCTTGCCATTTATTGAATGGTTCAGTTCCTTCTTTCAACTACTCCATTTTGTTGGGGTGTCCTAGCAGTAGAGAGTTCTCTTTTGATTCCATGCTCTTTATAGAATTCATCAAATTATTTTGATGTGAATTCTTCTCCTCTATCCATTCTAAGACATTTAATCTTAGAATCTTTCTCATTCTCAATGAGAGCCTTAAGATTCTTAAAAGATTCAAATGCTTCAGATTTATATTTTATGAAATATATCCACATCATTCTAGTATAGTCATCAACAAATAGAGAAAAGTACCTTTCACCTTGAAGAGCGGGAGTTCTAGTCGACCCACACAAGTTTGTATGAATGATTTCCAGAGGATTTGTTGTTGAGAACTCCTTAGTTTTGTGGCTAGTTCTGGTTTGCTTTCCATGTTGGCATGGGCCACATATAACTTGATTTGGTTTGCACATTTTTGGAATATCCCTTACTGCATTAATTTTTCTGATGTTGACTAGGCTATCAAAACTTGTATGCCCCAATCGCTTGTGCCATAACCAAATTTCATCTGTTTGACTTAAATAACATTTATCTTCTTGGATTCTACTGAGAATATAAACATTATCTGGTGTTCTTACTCCTTTCGCCACAAGTTCTCCCGAGGATGACTCTCTTATTTCACAATTTTTTGTACTAAAGACAACATTATGTCCTTGGTCACAAATCTGGCTAACACTTAAGAGATTGTTTTTGAGCTAGGCTTCTAACAGCAAGGTATTTTGAGCCTTTCCTAGTCCATTGAAAAGGGTAGCATTTCATTTTCCAATGATTTTAGCGGATCCACTTCCAAAGGATACATTTCCATTTTTCTTGTTTAGTGTGATGAACTTCTTTTGGTCACCTGTCATATGTCTTGAGCATCCACTATCCATGAACCAATGATTTTCTTCACTATGAGCACATAGAGCTAGGCCACATTTATCAGTTTTCAAATTTACGTTTTTAGCTTTCTCCCTTTTGAGAGGCAATTTTGTTCATTATGATCATAATTATCACATAATGAGCAAGACGGATCAAACTTAGCCAAAGGATCAAAGGAATTGTAAGTTTTGATTTGTCCTTGCTCTTTACGGCCACGTAGTTGGTTTGTTTGATCATTCAATCTTGGTGCTTCATTCTTATGAGCCTTGCAATGCTTAGCTTGATGCCCAAAGTTTTTACAATTGTAACAATGCCCAAGAAAAATAGTTTGATACTTGTTGTAGTATCCATAGCTTGAACCAACATTCTTCCTTGGAGTTGCTCTTTCTTCAATTCTTGGTTTTGAGATGGGACTTTGTTCCTGACGAGATGACTTTTCTTCTTTTGGATGGCAAGAGAGTACATCAACATAACTTCTGGCATTATTCTTTGTACTTGATGATTCTCCTTTGAAACCAATTCCATACTTGTCATGTTGAGGTTTTTGAGTATTAAGAATGTTGTCAAGAGCTAGAGAGCTTTGCCAACTCCTTTTAACTTGCTCTAATTCCTTTCTTAGAGATATTATTTCAGCTTCACGTTTTTCACAGATATCATCTTTCTCTTTTAGCTTAATGTTCAAGAAGTCTTCCCTTCTTTTTGCTTCCTCTCTTTCTATTTTGAGAGAAATTATCTTCTTTTGTAGATTCTCATTTTCTTCAATGACACTCATTAGCAAACTATCCATGTTTCTTTCATCTTATAATTCTGAGTCATCATCATTTGTAAATGCCATGAATAACGCTTCTTTGCTTCCAACATAATCACTTTCCTCATCTAATTCATCATCACTTTCTTTGTAATGACACACATTTCTAGTTGATTTCTTTTTTATGACTACAAATTCATCTTCATCAAACTCATCTTGTTTGGAGAAGAAGTTCTTATTAAACCCTTTCTTTTTGTACATCATTCTTTTAGAGTCCTTTTCATCATCACTATCATGTTTATGAGGACATTTTGTAGCATAATGACCTATTCTTCCACAATTGAAACAAATAAGAGGGTACTTACCTTTTAGCTTAGATCCCCTTTTTAGTCTTCATACAAATTGAGCTAACTCGTTTTCAGTGTCAGATTCATCGTTGAACTACAATTCCAAACTTTTCTTTCTTTTGTAGATCTTGATGCTTTGAAAGCTGCTTCTTTGAAAATTGGGCTTCCTTTCCTCATCTCATGGGCAATAATAATTCCATGAAGTTCATCCATCTTGAGAGTATATAGGTCCTTCATTTCTTCTATGGCACTTACTTTGGAGTCAAATCTGTCAGGAAGGGATCTCGGGATTTTTTGAACAATGGTGCTTTCTTCGATATTTTCTCCTAGTCCTTTAAGAGAGTTAATTACTTTAGCTACTCGGAGGAAGTATGATGCAATATCTTCTTCATCATCCATTTTAGGACTCTCGAATTGTCTTCTATAGGTTTTAAGCTTTTCGTTATTAACTTTGGAATCCCCATCATATAGATAAACTGACTCATCCCATACTTCTTTGGCTGAGTCACAATCCATGACTTTCATAGTTTCAGAATTAGTAATTCCACTAGTGATGGAATTTAAAGCTTTGGCATTAGCACTGTAGGCTCTTCTTTCATCTTGATCAGTTGGAAGACTAGCGGGAGCTTTGTACCCATCCAAAACAGAGTGCCATACTTCAGGACCAAGGGACATTGGATAGTAGGACATCCTCTTTTTCCAAAAACTAAAGTTTGTTCCATCAAAGATAGGTAGTTTCCCTGTTGCTTCAATGTTCTTCACTATGCCTAAGAATCCTTCTTCCAGTTTTTAGGCTGATAATGAAGAAGCTGGCTCTGATACCAATTGTTGGAAATACTGAGAGGGGGGTGAATCAGTATTTCTTTTCAATTGTTAATTAATGCCAGTTGTATTATTCACAATTAAAGGCAAAGTGGCATATAATGATAATATTAAGGATTAATATTAATTTCAATTTCCTTTCTAATAATAGTATACAATAGATGAGTGAGGGCACCAACCCTTTTAATGAAACAGGCACCAACCTATTTCTAAGCACCAACTTGGAATTTGTTGAGGCTTTTACCTCAAGGGCTTCGACCCTATCTTCTAAAGGCACCAACCTTTTTTTTAGGAGCTCCTACTCCAAAGACACCAATCCTTATTTGCTTCTTTATTGGACTATTAGTTCAAAAATTCTCCATTTCACTAATCTGCACCATCTATTATGTACCACACCAAGAATTCAACACTGCACCATGCCAAGAATTTAGCACTGCACCATGCCAAGACTTCACTACAACCCGTAATAATTTCGGGTTCCACCAAGGCTCTAATATCCACTGTTTTGGGCTCCACTAAGTTTGTAATGATCTCATATCTGATCAAGTCCAACCCACAACCATTTCAAATAGGACCGAGACTGTAATTTCACACAGATTACTGCAACTTCAGATAGATGCCATTTCAAATAAAAAGGTCTGAACTACAGTGAAAGATTTGAGTCACTGAAATGAAGATTGTTGTACCAATGTATGCTTGAGTCACAACGACCGGAAAATCCGAGCCTTATTTTAGACAAAACTAAAGATGTTGCAATATACTATAGTCTGAGAATGAATAATGATTACAGAAATAAGGGCTGAGGTCTGCACCAATTTTTATAGTTCTGAGACTATTGCGTTTCCAAATATGTTCGAGCCATTCCAATTTTAAATGAATCCGAGTTCTAGTGGTTCTGCAATGGTACTTAGATTTCAATGCAGTTTGAAGAGATTTCAAAGCCTAAAATACATTTTTTCTTCTTTGTGTGTTTCTTCAGGTTCACAAGATGTGAATTGTAACTCGCTTCCTTTTTTGAATCTATAGCCGAGTTGAAAAAATATCAAACATTGTTTTTTTCCAATTGTATCTCTATTTTGACTTCCATTTTTCTTTTTATTTCGATGACTGTATTTTCAATCCTCAATGCCAGAATAATGGAAACCAAGTCGTATTTATATAAAGTGTGGTCGTCATATGGTCAGCCAACATCAAAAAAGTTAAAGCCGACTTGTATAGTGGAGCCATTCAGTTTATAGCATTAGCGTACATTTTTCATCGATGTATCACTTTGGAAATATTTTATTAAGTAATGCCCCATTACGTGTGGCTTAGAGAAGTTTTCATTCCCCTTTTTTTTATTTATAATTTTCTTATTTTTTTTTTCTTATTATCTTATATATATATATATATATATATATATATATATATATATATATAATATATATATATATATATATATATATATATATATATATATATATATATATATATATATATATATTTCTAGGATTTATAATTTAAGAATTTGGTGTATGTTTTTTAGAGCTTTAGGTATTTAGATTTATATGTGCTTTTATGTGTATTTAGACAATCTCAAAGATTCAAGAGGTTTTACTAGGGTTAGGGTTAGGGTTAGGTCATCATGGAATTTGGTTTTTTCTCAAGGAGTTAGGGTTAGCTTGGAAAGGGTTTGCTTTATACATATGAATTATTCTTAGAGTTCCATGGGCATTAGACTAGGGCATCTTGAAACTAAGGTTTTAGGGAATATGCATCATCTTCATAGTGTAGAATATTTGACATCTTCAACTATGCCATATTGACATCAATGACAACCTTGATTAACACACTTCTCCTTAGTGACAACGTTGCTGATCTCCCTGATGGTGCATCTATTGTCTCATGGCCATACACAATGCTGAACTTATAGCCCGACATTGTACTGGTTATGAATATGCTCATCCCATCCTCTGAAACTCCACACTTCAACACAAGGTGTTGTTTGTAGCTCAATAATGAACAACTGGGATGGCTATACACCTCCTCCTTGAGAAAGACAAGGGTCCTTTGTGCAGTGAGAACTTTCTGCTTCAAATCAACAAGATTCTCTAACCCTTGGTTATGCAAGTGTCGTGATGGAAAGATCCAAAAAAATATCAAAATGAGGTGCTGAAATAACAGGGAATGGAAATGTTTGCATGCCTTGGATCAACTCAAACTTGGGAACATCTTGTAGAGATACAAGATTTCCTCCAACCAGTGCAATGGCTTCTCCAAATTCTAGTGATGGTGATGGATGCTCCTCTACTGCTACACCAGCACTGTTATCTGCCTCCTCCTTCTCATGCATCTCATGAATCATGCATGAGACTTTCAATGTCAAGGGCTCAAGACCACCTTGCAAAGATGCAAGTGCTCCTTCACCTGATGCAAGTACTTCTGCAGTTGATGGTGGAGGTAGGGGTTCCTCTTCCAAAGTAATAATCAAGACATCTTCCTTTGGCTCCTCATGTATCTCAATAATGAGGGGAGATATATCAATGTGATATGTCTCTGATTTCTTCCCACCAAACTTCTTCTCCATTCTCTGAATGAAATATGCATAAGAAAACACTTTCATATGTGATATATGACTGAACCACCAATATTTGGCTTCACCCTCTACGTGCAGCACTGCAATATCCATAACCTCTCTTTCTACTATAGGATATAGCTGAAATAATGTAGCTAAATCTTCCCTCCAAGCCCTCAATGTGCTTGTGGGAGATCGATCAAATGTATACAAGAAGAATATATGCCTCCTTCTTCTATTTTTGTTGCAGGATCTGCTCCCTCTTTGAGTTGCAAAAAAATTTGGAGAGTTATATTCTCCTTGAATGCTCTAAACTGTTATTTATACTTTTCCAAATATTTACCTAGAGTCTCACAGTACAATTTTCCTCCATCTCCATGCCATTAACCTTCCTCATCAAATAAAGTGGACATATTTGATTGTTGTGGAGCTCTATGCATGGTCAGTTGTTTATTTTTTTTATAGGAAGTACTTGGACCTTCCTCATCTTGAAACCTTATTGAGGACTCTTTTTTCCTTTCCCTTCTCATTTCTTTGATCTTCATGGAGAGATCCTGCATAGATATGAAGAGAAGTGTGGAAAAACTCAATACTTCTTCCATTGTAGACTTCTTCTTTTTTTGCTTCTTCTTCTTATTCTTCTGATGTCATGAAATTCCCATAAGCTGAGCCAAATATCATGCTCTGATACCACTGTAATATTCCCATATGGGGAAAGCAACAATATAACACCTAAACATGGAAAATAGCAATGAATACATCAATACACCATTACATAAGACAAATGTACAACCATATTATTAAACATATCAGCACATAATAGGCACAATATCTTGAGGATCAAGTCACTCAAGAAATACAAAACAAGCCTCTAATAAGAAAATATGCAATCACATGAAAAATAGTTGCTATACAATGCCTTAAGCTAAGACAGCGTAATTTTAGGGCCTAAAATGCTACAATAAAGCTACAAAAATATGGATCTACTATTATATAGCTCAAATAATTTTAGGAGTGAAGATTTAGGGTCCCAAACACTTTTCCTAGACAACCCAGAAAGGGTTTCTAGAAATGCCCAAAAATGAAAATTACCGGAATAAAGCCCTAGGGATGAATTGTAGCTGCAACTGAATAACTGGATGGAGGTGGATAAAACTGATATAAAAATTAATATAGCTCCTCCAATAGATCCTCCAAGTGAAATTCTCATCCCAACACTGAAGATCTAACCCTCTAATTGAAGCATTGAAACCTCCCCTGCAAATTCTCATTGAAATAACATAGTCCTTGAGGGAAACTGTGTTGTAGGAGGTGAAAATAGGTTGGAATAGTGCCAAGATATGAAATACAGCTCCTGGAACTTCCTTTATGGACTCTCAATGGAAGGAATTCTTCCTTCACTGAAAACTAGCTAAGAAATTTGCCCTATCAATCGTCCACTGCAACACCCTGCAACACAACACAACTCCGAACAGAAACTGTGTTGTAGCTAAAGACTGAAGCTTGACCTGATGCCTAGATGTGGACTATACAACTCAATAATATCTCTTGAGTAGGCACTAGAATCCCCTTTAGTATGAGTGTGGGATTCCCGCTCGGGAACACCCTTGTACTAAACAGTACAACAGACCCTGCTAAATAGCAAAATCATGCATAGAATTGTCACCTGACAAATCTAGATCTAAAAAGATCAAAATCAATAATCATTTAACATGCCTTCTATGGCTACCTTTCCCTTCCTTATATGCATTGTGAGCCTTCTCACCTTGGGTCCCACTCATTAAGGTCACTACTCTCATGGAGACTATCTCCTATAAACTCTGTGATATTTCACATTTATGAACCACTCTTTCTATACCAGCGCTGTTGATTTGGTCAAGATTGACCTTTTCCACATGCTTTTGCCCCTATTCACACATGGAGGTGCTTTATCCAGCTATAATGATGATCCATTTTCACATTAAGAGGGATTTTATTCCTATTAAAGAGATTTATGGGTCTCCCTACCCACTTATTAATCAATCTAAAAGACAAAAGAAAAAATGAATATTCCAATTAGCTCCATCCTAATTAAGGAATATTACAGTTGGGTGGAACCATAGTGTTTAATTCTAAAGGGTGGAGATAAAAGGTCTCTATACTCATTCTGCACTTTGTTCATTGCAACTCAGTTTTCCGGTGGAGGTGGAATAATCTATAGATTATTTAATTCAACTCGTATTTGTATTTAATTCCTAAGAAAATACCCCTTAGTATATGGATTCTAACTTGGGGATGACAACTTGAATTGAGGACCTATTGTAGTTGTCGATAGTTGGGTGTAGAGTTGTTGTACAAGAATCAGTTCCCCAAAATTTTTCAAGATAAGTGTTTCTCATGTATTTCCAATAATAATGAATATTTGTTTACATTTGTCATCTTAAATGGCGTTACTAATGTAGAGTCCATGATTTGTGATTTCATTGTCTACATGATTTAGTAATATGTTCTTGTCACTGTTTTAAATATGGTGGAACAATGTGTGGTTGTATTCTTTAGATTTCAGTAGTAACATCCATGGAAACCCTTTCTTATCATAGTGACATTATTTTGTTTTCATTAAAAGGTATTTCTAGCATTTTTCATGTCTTTGAGTACTAATACTAAACATTTCTTATTTTTTGGCCCTGACTAGCCTATTTATTTGACATAGATATCCTTCCCAAGAATTGAAATAGCATATATATAAATCCTTGGGTATGAATTCTATTATCTCTAATATTAGGCATAAATAAAATAATATGTTTTCATGCTTTTATCACCCTGGGCTTGAAGTGACATCATATTCTTACTATTTCCATAATGGGGTTTGTTTCCTTATGGATGAGAACTCCTCCATATTATTTTGGGTATTGTGAGTATAATAGGAAGTGGGTTATTACACCTTGGAAGATCCTCTATTTAGGGAGGTTTATCTAGAATGTGTATTCTATGTTCCAGTTAAATACCAATGTAGATCTCTACAATATGTTGCTAACATTAGTTAGATCATTCTTGAAAGGACGATCAACCCACATGATGGATCCACATAACAATTTCAATCCTATATTAGCATGGACTATGTTAATTAGTAGAGTCATTATGCATAGTTTCATGTTGGTTGAGATGCTAATAGACATGTCTTGAAATAATTCAATGTTTACTGGAGTCAAGCAAATTGATGTAATTATAACTAATGGAGATTGTATTATTCTGATTCCTTTGATGTGTTATAGAAATTTTAGAAGGTGGATGGATGATATTATACTATAGTGGCATGACGCACTTCTTTAAATGCTAAATCTAAGCTATTCCATCATTTTTTTGGGCACAAAAGTGTGGTGTATGGAAAACCTTGAAGGGAGGTCCCAAGGGTTTCTATTTTTGTTGGTGTCACTCAATGATGCATTTGTAGCATTAGGAATGAACCCCAAGTGCATGTGTGTGTGTGTGTGTGTGTGTGTATACATCTGTATGTGTATTTATATATAGGAGTAAAATACATATTACTCAACACACCTGTGTTGTTAAACTTATACCTACAACCACAATAAAGCTATAGCTTTCTAGGCATAGGTAAGAGCCTTAAATTTAAGGGATTTTAATCCATGAAACCATGATGTATATCCAAATTTTGTGACTGAGGTTGGAGGTTGAGGCTGGCCTTATGGTTTTTATGAACAGACGGAGCCCAAGGTAACATTATGGTTCTACCAAAGGATTGGAAGATTTTGGTCAGTCCCAAGACGACAGAAATGGAAGCTGGTAGTAAAATATTTGGGTTAACCTCTGATTCAGGGTATCGTCAAACTTTTCTTACTGTAATACTGGAATGGTTTGATATATATATATATGGAACATATGTAATAATGATTAATTACACCGTGGCAAGGATAATTGTGTGGCATATAT